>PVKV010014821.1:0-55995 GCA_004027835.1 Alouatta palliata
TCAGTTCTGCTCTGATCTTAGTTATTTCTTGTCTTCTGCTAGGTTTTGAGTTTTTTTGATCTTGCTCCTCTAGCTCTTTCAATTTTGACGATAGGGTGTCAATTTTAGATCTCTCCTTGCTTCTCATGTGGGCATTTATTGCTATATATTTTCCTCTAGAGACTGCTTTAAATGTGTCCCAGAGATTCTGGTATGTTGTCTTCGTTCTCATTGGTTTCGAAGAACATCTTTATTTCTGCCTTCATTTCATTGTTTATCCAATCAACATTCAAGAGCCAGTTGTTCAGTTTCCACGAACCTGTGCAGTTCTGAGTTAGTTTCTGAATTCTGAGTTCTAACTTGATTGCACTGTGGTCTGAGAGACTGTTATGATTTCTGTTCTTTTGCATTTGCTGAGGAGTGATTTACTTCCAATTATGTGGTCAATTTTAGAATAGGTACGATGTGGTGCTGAGAAGAATGTATATTCTGTGGATTTAGGGTGGAGAGTTCTGTAAATGTTTATTAGGTTTGTTTGGTTCAGGTCTGAGTTCAAGTCCTGGATATCCTTGTTAATTTCCTGTCTTGTTGATCTGTCTAATATTGACAATGGGGTGTTCAAGTCTCCCACTATTATTGTATGGGAGTCTAAGTCTCTTTGTAAGTCATTAAGAACTTGCCTTATGTATCTGGGTGCTCTTATATTGGGTGCGTATATATTTAGGATTCTTAGCTCTTCTTGTTGCATTGATCCTTTTACCATTATGTAATGTCCTTCTTTGTCTCTTTTGATCTTTGTTGGTTTAAAGTCTATTTTATCAGAGATGAGAGTTGCAACTCCTGCTTTTTTTTGCTCTCCATTTGCTTGGAAAATCTTCCTCCATCCCTTTATTTTGAGCCTTTGTGTATCTCTGCATGTGAGATGGGTTTCCTGGATACAGCACACTGACGGGTTTTGGCTTTTTATCCAATTTGCCAGTCTGTGTCTTTTGATTGGGGCATTTAGCCCATTTACATTTAGGGATGATATTGTTATGTGTGAATTTCATCCTGCCATTTCGATGCTAGCTGGCTGTTTTGCCCGTTAGTTGATGCAGTTTCTTCATTGTGTTGATGCTCTTTACCATTTGGTATGATTTTGGAGTGGCTGTTATTGGTTGTTCCTTTCTATGTTTAGTGCCTCCTTCAGGAGTTCTTGTAAAGCAGGCCTGGTGGTGATGAAATCTCTGAGTAGTTGCTTGTTTGCAAAGGATTTTATTTTCCTTCACTTATGAAGCTTAGTTTGGCTGGATATGAAATTCTGGGTTGAAAGTTCTTTTCTTTAGGACTGTTGAATATTGGCCCCCACTCTCTTCTGGCTTGTAAGGTTTCTGCTGAGAGATCTGCTGTGAGTCTGATGGGCTTCCCTTTGTGGGTAACTTGACCTTTCTCTCTGGCTGCCCTTAGCATTTTCTCCTTCATTTCAACCCTGGTGAATCTGACGATTATGTGCCTTGGGGTTGCTCTCCTTGAGGAATATCTTTGTGGTGTTCTGTGTATTTCCAGGACTTGAGTATTGGTTTGCCTTGCTAGGTTGGGGAAGTTTTCCTGGATAATATCCTGAACAGTATTTTCCAGCTTGGATTCATTCTCTCCGTCACATTCAGGTACACCTATCAAACGTAGATCAGGTACACCTGTCAAACCTAGATTAGGTCTTTTCACATAGTCCCATATTTCATGGAAACTTTGTTCATTCCTTTTTACTCTTTTTTCTCTACTCTTGCTTTCTCATTTTATTTCATTGAGTTGATCTTCGACCTCTGATATCCTTTCTTCTGCTTGGTCAATTCAGCTGTTGAAACTTGTGTATGCTTCATGAAGTTCTCATGTTATGTTTTTCAGCTCCATCAATTCACTTCTATTCCTCTCTAAGTTGTTTATTCTCGTTAGCATTTCATCAAACCTTTTCTCAAGGTTCTTAGTTTCTTTGCATTGTGTTAGAACATGTTCTTTAGCTCACAGAAGTTTCTAATTACCCACCTTCTGAAGCCTGATTCTGTCAATTCATCACACTCATTCTCCATCCAGCCTTGTTCCCTTGCTGGTAAGGAGTTGTGATCCCTTGTAGGAAGAGAGGCATTCTGGTTTCGGGTGTTTTCATCCTTTTTGTACTGGTTTCTTCCCATCTTTGTGGATTTATCCACCTGTCATCTTTGTAGTTGTTGACTCTCAGATTGGGTCTGTGAGTGGACATACAGTTTGTTGATGATGAAGTTATTTCCTTCTGTTGCTTAATTTTCCTTCTAACAGTCTGGCCCCTCTGCTATAGGACTGCTGAGGTCCACTCCAGGCTGTGCTTGCCTGGGGATCACCTGCAGTGGCTGCAGAACAGTAAGGGTTGCTGCCAGTCTCTTCTTCTTCTATCTTTGCCCTGGGAGGATACCTGCCATATGTCAGTCTGAGCTCTCCTTTATGAGGTGACTCTTTGGATATATGGGGGCCAGGGATCTGCTTGAGGGGACAGTCTGTCCTTTATAGGGGCTCAAGTGCTGAGCTGTGAGCTCCATTGTTCATTCAGAGCTGCTGGGCAGGTATGTTTAAGTCTGCTACAGCAAAACTCATAAACCCCTATTTTTTTCCCAGGTGCTCTGTCTGGGGAGTTAGGGCTTTATTTGTGAGTTTCTGTTGTGCTGCTGCCTTTTTTTCAGGGCTGCCCTGCTCAGCGAGGAGGCAGCCTAGTCACTGCCTGCCTGCAGAGACTTTGCTGAGCTGCTGTGGGCTCTGCTCAGCTGCCGTGTGAACTTCCCTGCAATCCTGTTTATACGGGTGTAGTTAGAACTGCCTCGGCAATGGCAAACTACCTCCCTAGTGGTCGACTGCCTCGGTAATGGCGGACGCCCCTCCCCCACAGAGCTGGACTGTCCCGGGTTTAGCTGTGCTTGCTGTGAAACTCAATCCAGAGCGTTTCCGATTGTTGTTTTTTTGTAGGGGTGGGACCAGCCAAGCCTGATCACCTGGCTCCCTGCCTCAGAGCCTTTTTATAGCTGAACGGTCGACTGCCTCCCAGGTGTTCCAGTCACCTGTTGAAAAGGCACCGCAATCTCTGTGGTTTCCCATAAGGAGACCCACTGCGCTGGCTGAAACAGCGGTGCTGAGATTCATGACACTTTTTTACCCGGGAATCTCCTGGCCTGGCTCCCTGTTTCAGTACCCTTTTAAATCAGATGAATGGGCGACTCTGCCTTTCCAGAGGTCCAATCGCCAGCTAAAATGGCACCCGGACCCATGTATTTTGTACAGAGAACCGCCACCGGGGCACCAGCAAAACAGCTGTGCCAGCCAAAACAGCCGTGCTGGTGACCTGTGGGGCTCCTCTGCCTGGGAATCTCCTGGTCTGTGGGCAGTAAATATCCGTCTGGAAATGCAGCGTCCACTCACCCTCTGTGCTTTCACTGGCAGCTGCAATCCTGAGCTGCTCCTAATCGGCCATCTTGGATCCCTCTGAAAATACTTTCTTAAAGTAAAAGGTTGCTGCTTCTCAAATGCTGCTTTTTGAAGTTTTTTATGATCACCCGGGCCTACTCTGATTATCACATTATTACATTTTCACATTATCACAAATTGCAGATGAACATGTTTCAGAAAAAGCAGCAACATTTTAAACTTCTTCAAAGAGAAAAGATAGCCATAATACCAGTCTGTTTAGTAACTAACAACCCTCTCAAGCAGGTGGCTTTATGCCATTGCAAGTTTCCCTGTTGCTTAATCTTAATTATACGTCTTCTTTTTGAAAAGTAATTTAGTAGTGAAAGAGTTAGAATTATTTATTAATATATTTTTACATATATAATTTATTTATCCTACCTATACCCAAAAACAATTTGAGTCACCATATTGTTTATATTCACTGGAGCAAATGAATGGGCATTCAATAAATGACTTAAACTAATAGAAGTTAAATTATCCACAGATGTTATCCATTCTCTTTATTTGGAGTACATCTAATTGTGATAACCAGGTAGTTGCCTTCACAATGCCCCACCTCCCTCAATATCCCTTTATTCTTCTCCCAATTCCCTCCCACTTTTGCCTTCTCACTTTCTTCTGTCCCCACTCTGGATTCAGGCTGCATTAGCCCCTCTGCACTCCCTATTGACTCTCTTATCTCATTCCTGTGCCCTCAATAAAACCATCCTTCTTCCTCCTTTGCACTTTCTCCTTAACACCCTCATTCCCTTCATACCAGACCCAGCCCCCATCTCTTTGTCCACTTCTCACTCCTGTCATATATCATTCCTGACTTCCTGTCTCCCAGCCCTTCTCCTTTTAGTCTATCCTCTGTTTTAGGGAACACTCACCTATTACCTCCCTAATATTACTTTGATTACCACCTACTAGTTACCACTCTTCCCTCTGGACATTTTTACCTGCCTTCTAGTGCATCTTTAATTATATGCAGCTAAGTTTGTTCCAAAGTGGCCATCTCACTTTACTGGTCATGTTAAACTCCAGCTACTCACCTCTCATGGTATATAGCCCATGGTGCTTTTGACTAAGTTCACATTCTTACATAAACAGTGATAATCATATGTTCTGATTGCCACTTCTCTTACAATAGAATATTATATAAACATGGGGTGCTAGAACAGCTGAATATGTTTAATAAAAAGGCTAAGGAATTATTTAGAACATACTGTATGGCGTCATTAGAATTTATTAATTCAACCCTTGCATCTCTGTTAACTTCTCAAGTAATGATATTTGTCACTCCTAATTGTCTTATTCTGATATGGCTATCTATGTACTCAGGCTTGATTAATATTACCATTTATTGCATGTGCACTATGGAAAGATAATAATGCACTGTTGATCTCAACTTAATTAGAACCAACACTCAAACCTTTATCGGGAGCACAGTGCTCTGTTTAGATTAGATTATTTTAATCTAGCATAGAAGCTAATATGCTTGCAATTTTAAAAACGTTATTTTTACTTTTCTACTTGTACTTCTAAAATAATCTGCATTTTGATTTACACACCCAATGAATAGTTGAGAGTTAGAGCCATTGTATATAGTGTGCCCCTTTTACTTGAGTAAATATTCTGACTTAGAAACATTCATTCATCATAATAAATAATCTCATCTTGTTTTCAGAGGTAAAAAGCTGCCAGAAAATACTTACCTAACCTGACTTTGTAACCATTACATAAATGAACTCTGAATTATCACTAATGCATGTTCTGGCAGGTCTTTTTTGTTTTCAATAATTGGGAGGAAGAATTTGTGTATAGCTAATGTATTTTTAATCATTTCCTGCTTTAGTCTGCTCTGGAACTAACTAAAATGAAAAGGCATAATTTATAGAAACAAAATTATGATTAAAATGTCAGAATATAAAATTCAGTTTACATTGTCAGTACTTTTCCCCATTGAGCCTGAGTTGTTAGTGTAATGCTCAGATGTGATCCTGCAAGGAGTCTGGCTTGACTCAAAAGGATAACAAAATGACAACTTCCACCTCCTTTGACTGTCGTCCAGTTCCTGTCATAATTTTCAAAATCTTTTTTCACTATATCGGATTTAACAGTAGGGTCAAGGCAGGAACTAGTGGACTAAGGAAGGCATAGACTCTTGTCCCAAAATGCTGTGACTCTTTATAGCCAGAATAGCTCACTTGGTGCATAGTGTATCAAGGGAAGGACCTTAGCCATCCTGTTGCCCGCAAGATTTGGCTACAAAGTTTTTTCAGCATAACTAATCTATTTGAGAAATACCCTCATTGCAACATTTGATCCAGAATCATCTGCTCTTTTTGCAAAAACCTCAGTCAAAGTTATCTCTGCCAAACCACACCTTCTATCCCTTCACTTTCACTTCCAGGCCCTTTCTTCTGAGAAAACCCTATTGCTGCAGGAATTTCCTTACTATCTGTTCCCTCCAGACCTAAAGTCTACCAGACCCAATCAAGCCTACTACTTTTGATTATTCATTTAAATTGTTCTCTTTCTTGACTAACCTAGGGCCAAGTCCACTGGAAGGATCCCCCTGTTACATCTATAGTTATTCTGTGTAACAGTAGATTAACTGCTAACTGCCTTGTTTTAGTCTCATTGTTTATGAGATCTTTCTTTAACAATGTCCTCAGTGTGCATGAGTATAAAGACCTTTAACAGCTTCAGTTTGATTCTACTCTGTTCACCTGAGCCTTTCCTGCATACTTTATACTAATTAGACCCTACTGCCCTACTGGGGAGTACTGTGTTAGTCTGAGAGATGTAAATTTTAGTAAATCGGTGTCACTACAGCACTCTTCTTGGAGGTAATGTTTTAAAATATCGAGTATTAAGATATGTCATTTCTCTAATAATCAGTGATGCTGAGCTTCTATATGTATGTGATTGTTGGCCGCATGTATATCTTCTTTTGAAAAGGGTCTGTTCATGTCCTTAGCCCACTTTTAATGTTTTTTTTTTCTTGTACATTTCTTGAAGTTCCGCGTAGATGCTGGATATTAGACCTTTGTCAGATGGATAGTTTGCAAATATTTTCTCCCATTCAGTAGGTTGTCTGTTCACTCTATTGATAGTTTCTCTTGCTGTGCAGAAGCTCTTTGGTTCACTTTGATTCCACTTGTCAAGTTTTACTATTGTTGCAATTGCTTTTGGTATCTTTGTCATGAAGTCTTTGCCTATTCTTATGTTCAAAATGATATTGTCTAGGTTGTCTTCTGGTGTTTTTATAGTTTTGGGTTTTACATTTATGTCTTTAATCCATTGATCATTAGAATAATGCAAATCAAAACCACAATGAGATACAATCTCACAGCAGTCAGAATGGCTGTTACTACAAAGTCAAAAAGTAACAGATAATGTCAAGATTGAGGAGAAAAAGAAACACGTATATTGGTGGGAATGTAAATTAGCTCAACCATTGTGGAAGACAGTGTGGCAATTCCTCAAAGACTTAAAACCAGAAATGTGATTTGACCCAGCAGTTCCGTTATTGTGTATGTGCCCAAAGGAATATAAACTGATGGTGGAGTAAAGATGCATGTTTGTACTTGAAAAAAGCCCCTCTAATTATTCAGCCACTACTGTTCGTAGTTGCTTTTTCATATGCTCTGTATTATTTGGCTTGCTGACATTTCAAATGTTAATTTTAGAGCCCCTTTTTTCCTTATTACACATTTTTAGTACCATTTTACACCAGTAGCTACAAAAGTCAGGTTAGAATTTCTGTCACCTTTTCCTCATTCCTAATAAGCTTGCTTTCACAAGGATAGTTTAATATTGCCTATTGTCTTCAAACAATGTCTTTTTTTCAAGGATCTACAGTATATTATATATTTTATTAATTAGCACTATGGCTGTTAATGTTGAGACAACGTAGAAGTTGAGGATTTAGGCAGTTTTCTGAACAAATGTTACATTTATAAATATTTAACACCAGTATTTTCCTGGTTTCAAGCAAAACTTGCCTTTTGCTTAACATATCCAGGTGCTATAACTGAGGCCAAGAAAGTCAGCTTTTTGTTAAATCATGTGGATAATTGCTCTAATTCTCCAGTTTACTTTGCATGAAACAATTAATTGAGTGAAATTGCCACTGAAAATTTCAGTGAAAACAAATAGTCAAAAATGAATGTTGAGTATCTTCAAGGCCAAACAAGTAGCTAATTGCCTGAAGTCATTAGTTGTTTCATTAGCCAGACTCAGTGCACTGAAATATAACCATGGTCAAATTGGAAGAAAGAAGAATAAACATCTGTTTAGCATGCCTACCACAGTGCTCAATCATATATACTCAGAGTTAGTAGCACATTATGTTGTCAACATTTATGTCAGTACAGAATAAATATGACTTCAGACCAGCTTAGCAGTTCACTTTCTTTCAACCAATTTTCATGAATATCTACTTTGGACATGGAGAAAGATCCCAGAGGCAGAAAACTTAGTAACGACTAGAATAATCTAATAAATCTGAAATGTGATTATTAACTGGAAGTATTTTCACATATGTCATTTTTTGTTTTGCTAGAACACAGCCTAGAAAGTCAGGATAAACAAATGACAAATGTATAGGCATACTGAAAACTGGAAAAAATGTTGGTGTTAAATATTGACAAACGTAAAAGAGGGTCCAGGAAATCTTAACATCTATGAAACTGTTTAAAAACACCCCTGAGAGAAAATGCTATCAAAATTATGAGAAATAAAATGAATGTTTAGGAGTCCAATTTTCTCCTTTGAACTGGTGAATGAATCTTATTTCACAACCTTCTATTACCTACAAGATTTTGCAAAATTCTAATAGACTCACTTAGCCATATATAGGGCCAATCTGTTTATAAAGTCATTTCATAAAGGTCATAAAGATAGCTGTTTGCATTATTCAGAGAAATTTCAAAGGGAAAATTTTTAAACCTATTTTTACTTTCAAATACCTCTATTTTTTGAGTGTTATAGAGTGAGGAGAAATTTTACATTAAAAAAAAAAATCTGACTTGTCTCACTATAATTAAGGCTTATTGCATCTAGTCTGACTTGGATGGAAATGTTGAACAGCTGTTTGAACCACCCCTTCTACCCCTAATACCTTTCCAACTATTTGAAGATTTGTGGTTAAGCTAACCCTTCAGTTCTCTTAGGCTTCTTTTACAAGGGCAATTTTCTAAAACTCTCAAAAGAATCACTTTGCCTAGCTTACCCTGGCCCTTCTCTAAATGCCCCCTGAATCTAAAAAAAGTTGAAATTTTTAAAATAAAAAAAATAAATACTCCACATCTCACTTAGACCACAGATGCTGAAACTGAATACATTATTATACATGGAAGACATGACAAAAACCTAATACAGAATATACCAAGATTTCATCTCAGCCCCTTTATCTTATTAATATATCTATGTATAAGATCATGCTCACATTTACAACCATAGGACATTGCATGAGCATTCCATTACTGGCTTTTTTTTTTTTCTTTTTTTGGCTTATGACTCCCACAGGTCAATGCAGTTATTTGCTATATTTATATATAATGAATCCATTTCTGTAATCTGGTATTCCTCCCTCAGTGAGCTTACTTTTAATTGACTTTGTCTTGATTATTTCTACCCATTTCAACTTGTCAAACTTGTTTAACATCCCAATCTGATCTCACTTCCCCAAACCCCTATACCAACAAAGGCAGAATTCTTTGAGTATACATTCCTTAAAGAAAGTCTCAAACATGATACACCTATTTGGTGAGTCTGCATACAGTCATGACACTAGGACATTCAACATTCCTGCCCCTTGTTCACTGCCTAATACAACCCAAAACCTTGTTTATTGATGCTCTTACCTAATTCTCAGATCTTTGCTAATGTTCAAAGAATGGGACACAATAGCACAGGCTTAAATTGGAGTCAGCCCTACAGCCAGATGCTCTACAATGTGTCCTTCTAGAACTCATAGCACCTCAAAATAGGTGCTATCTGTAAGTGTTTTGCCCCTGGAGTACAGCCTGGAAAAAAAAATGTGACTCCAGTCAGAACAGTGATGAAGCTGGGAAACAAGGCAACTCAGTACATGAGGAAGGGGAGAGGACAGAATGGGAAGGAAGTTCCCAGAATAGGAGATGTCACTTTAACTCTTGCTCTCTGGGGAGAGAGCTCTATGCTGGATGTAATATATTATAAAGACAACCCAGCAACTCTTTAGACAATTCTTTCTGTTGAACAAGAGGAAGATAATGCAGAAGAAAGGGTAAATGAGACTTCACCCCTTACAAAGTGTAGGCTTTATATATCCTTCAGGCACACAAGGGAAAATAGGCCAAGTTATTTCCTCTTCCTCTATTTTCTCCTGGGATGTTCACTTATACTTTCTTACTTAAATTCCTGGTATTTCCATCTTGGAACTGTCTCTGTCCCTGGGCAGTTATCGGCATAAATATATCCTTCCATTTCAGCCCAGACCTTCTGGGCCACCAGCCAATTGGCCATGTCCCCTCTATCGATAATTAGATTGCACCTAATCATACAGCATTTAGATGCTACAAATATCAACACGAGTAATTAACTTGGACTGTGAACCCAATTGACAGCATTCAATACATATTCAGTCATAATAAACTAGTATATTATCATATCCATGTAAGTTTGTGATAAAACCTAAAAAAAATAGATTATATCAAAGTATTTAGGGTTTGGGGAGAGTATTTGTCTATTGAGAAGATACTTAGCATTTTAATTTCCATAGTATAGATGTAATCAAAAGTTAATTTGGAATCTTAAGCACTTAGATATATGTGGGACAGAGGACAGCTGAAGTCTGACATTTAATTATTACTTTATTCATTTATGATTTATACTTAATTCTAAAAAGAATTCAATGCAATTGATATTGAATAGGAAGTGTGCAATTATCAATCACATATTAAATAATTTCATTCAAATATTTTTAAAAAGAATGGTTCTAATATATTTGTATCATTTCTATTTTTATTTAAATGCCCTCAAATAACTAGGTTAAAAAACAATATTTATCCTTTTTAAGGAACATTTAGTGATGAGGGGGATTGCAAGGCATATTTCTGAAAGGGCAGGTCTTTATTCTGAGGAATGGATATGTGACATTTTTCTCCATCAAAATAATGTATTCCTATCTCTTTCTTTTTCAACTCCCTCCAATATTGTGATATAATTCAATATATTAGAAAAAATGGTGTTTTTCCATTAGAGCTAAGTATCATTACTACTGTATAATGATATCTTTCTTTCTCATTTTTTAAAGGTACTCTTTGAAAACATTTTTTCACATTATCTGTTAGAATCAGTTACCAAGACACCAAACTCATGATTGTTAATGACCCTGGACTGAATTAATAGCTGACTTTAAGCATTGTGGCTGATATGAATAAAAACAATAAAAATAGCATCCAATTTTATAGACAAGAGTGATTGATTTTGAAGAACAAAATGCAAAAAGAAAGGAAAAGAAATCTAGTCTAGGTAGTATGCTAGATTCTTCACATAAGTTACTTAATTAAATCTTGAAAAGTCTATAAAGTAGATATCATCATTCACATTTTTCAGATAAGAAAACTGAAGTTCAAAAAGATTAAATGCCCACAACTAATTAGTGGCATAGGTCAAACTGGAATTGAAATCTGTTTAAGTCCTAAGGCTGTGCCCTCATCACTACTCACAACTCTGGTAAAGGGAGAACATAATGAAGAATGAGGTACAAAATCAAACTAATTTACAAAAAAGTGGCTACTCATTCCCTTCCATACTGTTCTTCTACTCTGCCCCAACAATAAAACAAAATAATAGTTTCTCTATTCAGTGCCAAAGTATATTTACATAGTTGAACTGCTTCTAAATGAATTCTATTTATAAAAACTGAAAATTTTTGCATTTCTGCATTCAGAAATAAGTGAAAAAACACATAATCGACTAAAGGTCTTTACTGGCTCTGTAGATTGGTTGATGGCTTGATGGTTTTGGTGAATAATAGAAAATTTTACAACCAAAGCACGTATGTAATAATAATCAAATATTTGAATCTTTAACAACCTCCTAGAGGCATAGGTCTGGCCATCCCCGAAAAACAACCATTATTTAATCTTAATTCTCCCTTTTTCTACCACCTTATTTTATTTTCGTTTCATGGTCAAATTCTCAAATAGTCTACATGAGTTTACTCCTCTTTCTGTATAACCTCTCCCTATAGATACCACTTGAGTTTTATTTCTGCTCCACCTCACTAGAGCAACTGCTTTCTCAGAGTTTACCAATGACCTTCTTGTTAAATCCACATTCTCTCTTCACGCCATGTTGTTGTCCATCACCTCCACCTTGAAATTTTGTTTCATTAACCTCCATACCACTCTCTATCTTTATTCTTTTCCTTTCTCCCCACATACTTATTCTTTATTAACTTCACTGGTTACTCTTCCTTTTACACCTTTCTGTGGACTTAGTTTCCAATGCTCCTGCTCTTTTCTCATTTTTTATCCTAGAAATTTCATTCATTTTAATGGCTTCTGACAACTGTGTTGACGACAGCTAAAGCTAAATCTTCAGGCTACTTCCAGCCTCGTAATTCCTGCTGAATATGTTTACTTGATTACTATTAGTATAGATTTGTCAAGTCCAAAGCAGAACTAATCATATTTTCCACATAAATAACTTTTCCCTGTTACCTCCATTACTTGTAACATTCTCCTATCTATGATTTATCTCTTTTCTTCACTCGTCACATCAAGTCAGTCACAAAGTCCTATCAAATTCTTTCTCACTGTTCTTATGCCTTTAAGTCAATTGGACAGACCTATTCAGGTTAGAGCTAGAACAAAATACAAAGCTAGTACCAGCACTTTGCATTATGGCTCCAGAATTTACCAAGTCTAGATCTTAAACTTGTACTCTACTGCTTGATCCGTCATCCCAGATACTTGCATATTGGCCATTTTTCTCTCCCAATTCTCTCCCACTAAAATATTTATTTCAAGGATTTAAACTAAATTTTAGATTTAACATTTGTTTCTTTCCAGGCCATGATTTCCATCTTTGGCCTTCTTGTAAGACTGTATAACATACACAGTAGCCCTGCCATGTGATAAAAAATACTGATGTTTTGACATGTTTCCAGAACCTAGAAATTACATAATTCTACTGACTGCCTGCTTGCTTGAACTATGACTTCCTTGGAAATACAATGAGGGGAAAAATGGAACAGAATATTCCTGTCTTAACATCTCTATCCAGCCTAAATCTCATGATCAAATACTTCAATTATCCTTTTGACCATGTCCTCACCATTCTTATTCATTGTCCTTATGTAGCATTTACATGATAAAATCCAAGCCATGCATAAATCCAAATGTCCTCCTCTCTGACACTACTATGCTGAGCTCCTGAATGCTGTTGGAGAAAATTACAAATAAGTCTATTGCAAGTTCTTGGTCTTTAATCTCAACTTGCTTCCAGTGCCACCCAGTAATCTTCCTATTGTTCTCTCTTAATAGCTATTTCAAACCTTCTCTACTTTCCTACCACTACTATCCCTCTGCCCCATAGACCCTTCAGATAACCTCACCTCTTACTATGTGGAGAAATTAAAAACCATCATAAAAGAACCCTTCAAAATTTCTTCCATGCCACCTATAAATATCCCTGCTCAGCACTCAGTTTCCATTCCTCCCTTTCTGTCACAATAGAAGAGGTGATCTACTCTAATATAAGGCTAATACTTCCACATATGCTCTTGATCTTATTGTTTCCTGATGTCTCAGATTGCCACCACTTCGTCAAGTCCCCCACCCCAAGCATGTCTGCTCTCTTTCTCTCTCTCCTGTATCTTTGATCTTTCCCTCCCTACTATATCTTCCCAGCAGCACTGAAACAAACTTAACTCTCTATCTTAAAAAAAACCAACATGGCTCCACTTGATCTGATGCCCACTCTAGTTACTGCAACAATCTTTGCTTATGCATAATAGCCAAGTTTCTTTAGAGAGTTGTCTATCCTAATTGTTTCAGTGTCTACCCATATCATTTATTCTTTAATTTACTATAATTTTGTGTCTACTTCATTGATCCATTGAAATTGCCAAAGTCAGTAATATCCAGTGGTCACATGGACCTCTCCCTCTTACTGAAATATCTCTTCTTCTTTTTGTTTCTAAGACACCATCCTGCCTTTCCTCCTATCTGTGTAGCTACTGCTTCCCTGTCTTTGTTCGGGCAGTACGGGGAATAATCTCTGCTTCTTTCAAAAGTCCTTTTTTTCTTTCTTTTTTTTTTTTTTTTGAGGTGGAGTTTCACTCTATCACCCAAGCTGGAGTGCAGTGGCGCCATCTTGGCTCACTGCAACCTCGGTCTCCCAGGTTCAAACAATTCTCCTGCCTCAGCCTCCCAAGCAGCTAGGATTACAGGCACATGCCATGATGCCTGGATATTTTTTGTATTTTTCTGGTAGAGACGGGGTTTCACTATGTTGGCTAGGCTGGTCTCGAACTCCTGACCTCAAGTGACCCACCTGCCTTGGCCTCCCAAATTGCCGAGATTACAGGTGTAAGCCACTGCACGAGGCCCAAAAGTCCTTTAAATGTTGGTGTTTCTTAGTGTTCTATCCTCAGTCCTTGACTTTTTTTCATTTTATATTCTCTTCCTTATGTAATCTTATTCCTATGTGCTAATAAATCACAAATTTAATCTCTGACCCAGATCTCCCTTTTAAACTATGAGATATCTCCCACTTAAACTTCCCTCAGGCTACTCCATTCAACATATCCCAAACTGAATTTATCAACATATCCCAAAATAAATTTATCAAATTTATTCAATTTATCTATCAATATAGAATTGATATAGAAAATATGGCCAAATTGCCAGAACTGCTCCTCCCGCTTTATTTGTATTGTAAATAAATGATCTCATCATCTACCTCATTGTCTTAACCCAGAAACCTACATGTCCATTTTGACTATTCTTCTTCACTGAACTTCTCACCATCTCCTAGATGGTCAGCATTTTCACAAGACAATTTTTTTGCAAATAATGCCTCTCTGCCTGAAATGCCCTGTTTTCTTCCTTGTTACCCAGGACATCTCCTACTCATCTCACCCAGATATCTTCTTGTTTTTTTTTTTTTTTTTTTTGAGACAGAGTCTCGCTCCGTCACCAGGCACCAGGCTGGAGTGCAGTGGCACGACTTCAGCTCACTGCAACCTCCGCTGCCCGGGTTCAAGCAATTCTCCTGCCTCAGCCTCCCGAGTAGCTGGGACTACAGGCGCACGCCACCACGCCCAGCTAATTTTTTTGTATTTTTAGTAGAGACGGGGTTTCACCATGTTGACCAGGATGGTCTCGATCTCTTGACCTCGTGATCCACCCGCCTCGGCCTCCCAAAGTGCTGGGATTACAGGCGTGAGCCACCACGCCCGGCCCAGATATCTTCTTGAAGACTTTAAATTAAGAACCCCTCCAGGACTTTGGTCTTCTGAGTTTCAGTAATAGCCTACTCAAAACTTTGCTGTGATAAGTACCCAATTGTTTTATTCACTTCTCTGTGTTCCCCATAAGACTGTAAGTAATGTGAAGGTAGAGGCTTGTGCTTTAGTCATGTTTGTATGCATGCACTTAATACAGTACAACACTGACACTTAAAATGGGCTATAGAATAACATTTTAAAGCTTTATCAGAATAAAATAAGCAGGCAGAAAGAAAAACTAGAGAAAGTTATCAAAAGGGTTTTGGTGGGAAGATGTAGAAATATCCAATCTATGGAAAATAGAGATTTGTTCCTTCATCTCTCAACATTAACGTATTTTAATCACCTATTCATCTAATTATTATGGTACTCATTATAGAATTATCAGAAAACACAGATAAATTTTAAAAATAAATTATTCCACAATGGTGTCATTATTCATTTAAGATTATTTTAAAATATCTTCATAATGAAAAGTTATGATGAATATTATAACAAATTCCTGTATATCCTATGATTATTAATTCTTGAGAACTCTTAGAAAATGGAAGAGAAAGTCAGAAGAGGAGGTTAGAGAGATGCAATGTGATAAAGACTGAACCTGTGGTAACTGGCTTTAAAGATGGGAAGGGGCCATGAACTAAGGATTACAGAGGCCTCTATATGTTAGAAAAAACAGGGGAACTGGTTTTCCTCTAGAGCTTCTAGAATGGAACACAGACCTGCTGCCATCTTGATTTAGGCCCAACAACAACAACAGAGAAAATAACAACAAGAAAAAGCCAAATGCAAATGACTTGTGAGTGAAACCTTCCTGTACAGCTGGTCTGCCTGCTACCAGATATCAGGAACACAAGAGGTAGAACCTGAAGAAGAGGGTTGCTAATTATTTTTGACAAAAGCACCAAGAGCATACTTTGAGGAAAAGGCAGTCTCTTTAATAAAGAGTGCTGGGAAAACTAGATACTCATACGTGGAAGAATAGAACTAGACCCGTATCTCTCACCGTATACAAAAATCAAATGAAGATGGGTTAAAGACTTCAATGTAAGAACTGAAACTATGAAGTTCTTAAAGTAAAATTTTGGGAAATGTTTTATAACATTGGTTTGGGCAAATACTTTTTGAGTAAGACTTCAAAAGCACAGGCAGCCAAAGCAAAAATGGACAAATGGGATCACATCAAGCTAAAAAGGCTTCTTACAACAAAGAAACAATAAATAGAAAGACAACCTACAGAATGGTAGAAAATATTTGTAAACTGTTCAACTGACAAGGGATTATGAACCAGTATATACAAGAAACTAAAATTAATAATAAAAAACAAATAATCTGATTAAAAGCAGGCCAAAAGTCTGAAGGGACATTTCTCAAAGACAACATTCAAACAGCCCATAAGTATATGAAAAATGGTCAACATGACTAATCATCAGAAAAATGCATATCAAAACCACAATGAGTTATCATCTCACCCCAGTTAAAATGTTTTTAATCAAAACATAAATAATAATGGATGCTGGTGAGGATGTGGAGAAAGAAGAACCCTCATACACTGTTTGTGGGAATGTAAATTAGTAAAGCCACAATGTGTAGTCACTTCATACAGTACAGTATGAAGGTTCCTCAAAAAACTAAAAATAGAAATACCATATAATTCAACAATCCCACTTCTAGACATATATTCCAAACAAGGGAAATCAGTATATTGAAGAGATACCTGTACTCCCATGTTTATTGCAGCACTATTAACAGTTGCCAAGATATGGAATCAATTTATGTGTCTGTCACCAGATGAATTGATAGAGAAAATATAGTATATACACACAATGGAATAATATTCATCTATAGAAAATAATGAAATTCTATCATTTGCAACAACATAGATGGAACTGGAAGACAGTATAAGCCAAGTACAGAAGGACAAATATTGCATGTTCTCACTCATATGTGGGAGATAAAATATTTGACTCATGGAGGTACAGAAAAGCTAGGAAGGGTATTGAGGAGGGGGGATGAAGAGGGAATGGCTAATGGGTACAAGAATACAATTAAATAGAAGGAATATAATCTCGTGGTTTGGTAGCACAATAGGGCAATTATAGTTAAAAATAATTTATTGGATATTTCAAAATAACAGGAGTGGATTTGGAATGTTCTTAACACAAACAAATAATAAATGATTAAGATAATAAATGTTCATTACACATAGTATGCTTGTATCAAAATATCACATGTACCCCATAAATATGAACAACTCTTATGAATTCATTAAAATTAAAACAATTTTTTAAAATAGAGGCTTCCCAGTTGAATTTGAATTTCAGATAAAATGAGTAATTTTTAGTATAAGTATATCCAGTGCAAACACTAAATATTTTGGACATATTTATACTAAAATAATTTTTATATGAAATTTAAATTTAACTGAGAATTTTGTATCTTATCTGGTAAATTTTATTAACTGGGCATCCTGGTAAATTTTAGCTAAATCTGATTATCCTACTGAAAGATTTAACTTCATGGTGTTACCATGTTAAGACCTCAAATACATTTTTCATTGCTTCCCAAAAAGAAGTTGTGTCCCAGTGTCTCATATATAAGAAGCATTAGCATATGAAATTGTGGGGGAATCATATTGGGTGTGAAAGCGAACATTGTAGAGGAATGTTGGCATAGACCCAGTGCTATAGTAGGAATTCAGGCAAATCAGCTCCCCTCCTTGAATTCTAGTTTTCACATATTCAAATGAAGGGATTTGGATAAAATCCTATAATTAGTGAATTAATTCTTAGAAGCAATGTGATGCAGTTCTATTGTAAAGGATGATAATTTTAGACTTGAATGGGCAGAGATGCCACTGACACCTGCACAGGTGGCTCCCTGCCTGGAACATGGACGCTGCTTCCACTACAGCAGGTGGTGCATGGCCATGCATAGCAGCTCCAGGATTTCATCCTCCCATCTGTATTCTGCTATTGGGTGCATCCAGCGCACTTTTTAAAAAAAATTTTTAATTGCACTTTTCAGTTGTGTAGCTTCAATTTGGTCATTTAAAAAATAACTTATATTTCTTTACTGAGGTTTTCTATTTTTTGTTTGTTTCAAATGAATTTATTATTGTTTTTGAATCTCATTTATGATGGACGCTTTAAAATTCTTGCCAGATAATTTCAACATCTGATTTTTCCTGGTGTCAGCTTGTTTGTGGTTACTCATTCAAATTGTGGTTTTCCTGGCTCTTGGCATAAACAGTGATTTTCATTTTGGAAAAAAAATCTCTTAAAGATTCTACAACCTTTGTCACATAGCTTTCATTCCCATGGGTGTCTTTTTTTCAACATAATGTTTAAAAAGTCTTTTTTGGCCAACCAAGATCTGTCTTGCTATAAAATTAAGGATATTTTCCCTCCACAAATGTTCCATGGTTGTAGGAGACAAGTGATCAGTATCTCCTTTTTCTTCACATAAACTGCCTTCATTTTCTTGTAGACAGATATTCCTTATCCTTCCCTTCCTCAGACAGAATAATCTTAATTGTGTTAGGGCTCATCTCCTTCTTGCTGAGTATTTGGTTCCATTTTCAGGAAAGTCCCTCCAGTTTTTCCAAGTCTTAAACCAAACAGAATGCTATTTTCAAAGAGTAAATAAGCTAAAGAGCCATTTGACAATAATAAAAGACATATTCAGCTTAGAAGATGAAAACCTGCATTTTAACAAAGCATCAGGAATGCTTTTGTTTTCTCCAATCCTCTGTTCAGGACCACACAGAAGCAATGTTCTTTTTTCCTTGTTAATTCATGCCTGAAAATGATTTGTTCAGGGGTTAAAAAACACCAATGAATTACTCATTGTATACAATTTCCAGCTCTTTATCAATGTCACTCATTTTCATAGCCAGATTTCATACAAAGTCAACATTTTAAAGATTAATAATAATAGATTTCTGCAAGTTAATCCTGTTGATTCACTCTACTTGGTTAAGACTGATATTTTTCCCCTCAATTTCCATAGCTACCTACACCATAGAGACAAAAGTTTCTCATAACTTTATAAACTCTCTTATGCATGGCTTTTCACTAAACAGTTTGCTAACTTAGAACTCTGCTAACCCAAAAAGGTTGATAAAATTGTTTCCAATTAATTTATATTTTCCTCCACTCATTCTCAAGACTTCTCCTTTAATTTATATTCAGTGCCCACAGGGGAGGACAAGGATCTTTGCCTTCTGTAAGCCAGGCTGTTTTCTATCTTTCTTCCCTGTCTATAACCCTGAAAAGAAGTGGACTCAAAAGGGAGAGGCGGTGGCTGTGGTAGTTAAATGTCATCTTTTACTATCATGGCCATCCTCTGCTCAATAAACGCTGAAGAAAATAGATTTCATAAATAAGAGGACAGTACATTAGAAATAGGCTAGTGTGCTTAGCTAAGCTATAAATGAAGAAGAAAGGCTTTTTGGCCTTGTACATGTGTCTTCTTTCTCTCCTTTTTCTCATCTGGACCGTGCCTCTATGATGCCTAAGCCCAGATTGTCTTTGTATCATCCTCCCAAATGCCCAGGTTTCCCTCCCAATTTGGCTGACAGAGCCATCTATTATCTGGACCTTTCTCCTCCTATTTCTCATTAGTAACACTCAATTACAGTGTTTTTTCCTCCCAAGGTCTTGCTAGGTGATTGAAACTGATCTAAGAAAATAACTCCAGGCTAAGATATTAATAGATGATAATGACCTAATGAGTTTCTCTTTTGAGGTAGCAAATGAGGACCATGATAGGAGCCTTCCACATCTTCTTAACTCCAAAGTGTGACACTTTCAGGCACTATGGAAGGTTCTGAGAGATAAATGTGGGGCCTGCTCCAGTACCTCTTAAATTAGATCCCACAGGCAGCAGCAGCCAAAATCTCTTGAGCTTCTGTTACAGACTGATAGCAGTCACATACTCTCATTTTTCTCCCTTTTTAATTTTTACCTATCAAACCCCATCCCCTGTCAGATATGATCAGTGACAGAAAATGACCTTTATAGTTTATAAAATATTGCCTGAGGACATCTCCTCCCTTTCTTCCCCTCCCTAGTAATGTGATTCTCCCTGTTTGGCCAAGTGCTTAAGTGCCTGAACAAAGAGACTTGTGTTATTAATTATGTATATATACTCAAGAGCCTCTGCAATGTACTTAAAAAAAAATAAACTGCAAGAATAAGTAAACCAGTAAAAGGATCATGTTGGTTAGCACTTAGGGGCAAATAGACACTGGGTTCAGTGCCCCTTTAAATCCCACACGCCTGGCAATACCCAATTAGTGCATGTGCATTGCAAAGGAAGGCCAAATGGCAATGTGCCTTGCCAGGCCTCAGCACAACCCTTGCAGAGATCCACTCACAGTTATACTAATCAGATCATTAGGTGGCACTCCACAACTTACGTACATTCTAGGCATGACATTTTAAAATGTTGAATCACTGATAAACCCAAACCCATTTGAGAACTTCTCGAATGTGCTATTAAAAGCACTAAGGTTCAAAATATGTTTAATTATTTCCCATAAACATAATTCTGAAAGCCCTTTTTGTTTATTTCAAGGAAGGAAAATCCATTTTCTCTCTGCTGTTGCTAACTCAAATACTGGATGGGACAAAATTGTATTTATTTTTATTTTTTTTATTACCTCACCTTATATTTTTCTAGCTTTAGAGCTCATTGATATAGCACTAATCATAGAAACTCTAAAATGAAAAGTCATACATATCATCTAAACAGGGATTTTGAAGGAAAAATATTTTGTAGCATCAAACACAACAATTTCTCCTGAGTGAAGAGTTAAATGGAATTATTTATAGACTGCCACCCATTGCTTTTAAAATTACTCCTGTTTTTATACTTGCTATGAATCACTATTATCTCTCCATCTCCCTTGCTGTCTCTAGGTCTCTTTGCTCCCTCATAGTTACACCTACACATTCATTCACAGTCCACATTGTCAGAGACTAAATGATTATTCTTTGCAGCTGCTGAGTCATCTGAGTTAGCTGGAAGTGCTAGAACCCTTCCTGCCCATCTGCCTAATTACTGACCAAGCACTGCATCAGAAATTGCAGTAAGTAATCACATAGGAGACATAGAAGACATCAGTTCTCTTAGGAGAGGGTGAATAAATAGGCAGAAATCATGAAGTATGTTTCCTTCGGATTTTAGCTGATATACATATTTAATGAGCAGCTTCTTACAAGCCAGCCATCGGATTTTTACGTGAAATCTGGGGTGAATTTTGCAGCAGCATTTCTTAGAACCCAGAAAAAAAATAATACATTGCTGCAGTGAAAATGAAAATGCTCATGCACACCTGAGTAATGTTTTTCTCCTCTGAATGGTATATACTAACTCAGGGTATGTGGAATCATTTACTGATGCATGTACTGATTTAAACCAAAGCCTCCTTTAAAGTTAATAACCTATCAACATTCCTGAGGAAGATTATGATATGGCCATGAAGGCATATGTTATTGTCTTCCTTGAAGAAATATTCCCACAATTGGCAAAATCTCTTAGATTTGCAATCAAATTAGAAATCTGGCTAGGCACAGTGGCTCACAACTGTAATCCAAGCACTTTGGGAGGCAAAGGCAGGTGAATCGCTTGAGCTCAGGAGTTCAAGACCAGCTGGGGAAACATGGTGAAACCCCATCTCTACCAAAAATACGAAAAACTAGCCAGATGTGGTGAAGCCCACCTTGGTCCCAGCTACTGAGGAGGCTGAGGTGGGAGGATCACTTGAGCCTGGGAAGGTGGAGGTTGCTTATCAAGATCATGTCACTGCACTCCAGCCTGGGTAACAGAGTAAGACTTCATCTTAAAAAAAAAAAAAAATCAGCCCTGATTTGACAATTAAATTAGAAAACATAAAAATTGCCTGGTTCAATTTTTAATACCAGTAATCTCAGTGAGTACACTAACATGTATTCTAAGGGCTTCTCTATTTGGTAATGGAAGAAGTTCAGCTTTCATTTTAGTTGGAGGCTTTGGACATCCATCCAGCCTGGCAGAAACTGCTGTAGTTTTAGGAGAAAAAGTTTTCTGGGGACTAGATACAATCTGTAATTAGTCGCTAGATTTTATTGTTTTCATGACTATAGTCCCGGGGATGACTTAAAGGGTGGACTCTGAAGTAACAAGCAGAGAGGTTTCAGAGGCAATACTGGATTGAAAACAGAGACACCTAGTTCTCACACAATCCCTACCTCCTACCTCCTTTCCTCTACTTGCAGAGTGACAGAAGAAAATCACTTACCTACACTGTGCCTACTACTTCACGCTCTATAAAAGTGGCCAAAGAAGTGCTCCACATCTTAATTAGATACTTTTACATGTCCAGTCTGCATTAAACACTTGTTGAGTGTCAATTTTCAAAGGAAATCACAAGCTCCAAGCTGAGTCCTCATTACTGCCGTTTTGCTCCTCTGGCTTTGTCTTCTCAAGTTACAAATGGGGTCCATCCCCTAAAGCTGTAGGAGAAAAAATCAGACGGATCATAGTTGTAAAGCAGTAATTACAAAAGAATCTAAGGATAAAGCTGTCCACAAACCAGAAACCCTTGTTTCTGAATGTGCATAAAAGCTGAGTTCACTGTAACCAGATATGAAGGTATAGAGGGAGGAAGATACAGCAGTTTATTATTCATCACTTAAGGCAGTCATAAAAAGGGACACATTTTCATTAACAGTGGGTTGAATCATTAGAAAACCTAAACTACTCAATCCATATTCAGTGCTTGCTCTGCTCTGCTGTACTAAGTGAATACTGGATTGAGGTGGGTAGTTGCCATTAAGTAAGATTGCAATTGAGAGTTTATTTTTCTGTGAATCCAAACCAAGAGCTGAAATACTTCAGAGGTAGTTGATTTTGATCACTTTTTTTTGTAATATAAAGTTTGAAATTCAGCCCAAAGATTTCAGATGTTTTAATAATCCATCTTATCTAACAGTAACTTCAAAGCTATAAATTCTTTCCCACTCACATTTTCCCAGATGGTGTTGCCTAACATATTGTTTTCCATCCACTCCATTCTCTGTCCCTTCATTTTCACATCTTCCCCCATCCCCACAATCTTCTTATTTTAATGTCTTCTCATTCAAGTCCCTTTGCAATCTACTCTGTAGTCCTTGAGCTTTCAGATGTTTCATTTCCTTTTTCTCCCCTTTTTGAATGTTTTTATTTTCTTCGAGAAAAATAAATCATTTTGAAGAGTAAAGGTAGATAGAGAGGAAGCATCAATATTTTGTTTTCCTTTTTTTTCTATTCTTGGCTATCTATCTATCTATTATAAATTTCTAACTCTCCTGGTAATACATTTTTACCTCCATTTCTTGTATAGATCATTATTTTCTTCCTTGTTCTTGGAATTTATGATATTTATCCTTACAATTTCTGCAACAATTCCTTCTATCTCCTATTATGCTTTTCCTACTCTTAAGACTATCCCATCATTTTAATCAATTTTCTAATCTGTAATTTCAGGCTATAATGGTTTACCAAATCAAGAGTTTTATGACTCCTTTGCTGACATGTTCAATCTAGGCAAACTGGTTTGGTTAAAATGAGAACTAATTTAAAAATAAGAAAACAAAGACAATCTTTCTAATAATTTTTAATATTATGTTTTTGTCAGTGTAAGTTTTGACTGAACCCTTTTTTTAGGAAAATTATGATAAAGATTTCTGGAGATATTATCTTAGTCAACTTTTATGGTGGGGGGGCATTATATTATGTACCTTGCACTACCATTTACAATCCGTTATAGAGAACAGTGGGTAGAATAGAGCAGGAGGAGTCAGTATGCTATTTTATTTTCCTATGGCTTTTCCCCTTTTGCTTTTCCTTTCTTAATGGGATTCTTACTCATTAATAAAGCTAATAATAACACTTATAATAATCATCTTCTCAAAATATGACATCCTATAGTTCAATTCACCTAGGTCAGCTCCCCCTACCACACCACCCAACAGTTAGATAATTATCTACCATTAGATTTCAAAGCCCTACCTGGATGGTCTCCAAGCCACATAGATCAAGGATTGAAGGACTGACATGTAGGGCAGTTTCCTCAATCACATGTTCCTCTCTACCACTTACAGATAGGCTCAGTGGAGGGAGGCTGCAAGCAACAGTTTGGTTGAACGGAGCTACTCATTTAACATAGCAACTCATACTCCCCTGAACTCCTGAAATTATCACAAAACTTTAGTGAAATACTCATGGTTCCTCATCATGGAATAGTTGCCATTTTATTCCATTTAAGATGATTTTACAATCCCCAAAGCAAGGAAATAAAATTAATTTGTTGAAAGTCTTGATTACTGTGACCAAAATAAGAAGAGGCAAAGCAAAAGTGAAAGTTGTTGCTTAATCAAAAGTCAATCTCTCATTGCTGACAGTGAAATAAGTGTTACTATCCAGTGATTAGGCACCACAATAAAAGTTCGCATGCCACCACAACAGTAGTCTCAGAGCGGTATGGGAAATACAAGTCACCCAATCACCCAGTAACATTTCCCAGGACTGACATTAAATAGACAAGTGGAATGGAATTACACTATTCTTATTAAGCTACTCAACTAGAAAATGGCAAAATAGAAGATAAGCCAGCAATGGATCCCCACAACTTCCCTCAATACCCTCTTTGCATCCCTATTAAGAACAGGAAATTAGATAAAATGAACAAAATACTGCAGTTGGCAGCAGGCCACTGAAGAAGGAAACTTGCTAACTACAGTGAAAAATCAATGCTATAAACAGGAGTTTGCAGAAGAATGGGGATTTAACCACACAGTAAATAAAGAAGCTACTGAAGCTGATTAATCAGAAGATGGAGCTACTGCTTGGAATGATGAAAGAAAAGAGCAAGTAGTTCCTGTGAAAGAAATAATCTATAAATGTTTGACATAATGGAAAACCATGTTAATATTACCATGAACTTATTTAGGGATACTAAAGTTCTGTTGGAAAGAATTCCAGTGATAAAATTCTCCAAAAGCTACATATGATAACATTTGTAAAGTATTAGAAGTATTCAAAGGCCAGGCATGTTGGCTTATGCCTGTAATCCCAGCACTTTGGGTGCCCAAGGAGGAAGTTCGTTTGAGGCCAGGAGTTCGAGACCAGCCTGGGCAACATATTGAAACCCTATTTCTACTTAAAAAAAAAAATTATAAAGAAAATAATTCCAAAGAAACCACAATGAATCTATTTTAAACTCTAATTATTCTCTGTTTAAGTATTTATTTAAAGGTTATGTTCAGAAAGATGAAAGTACAGGATAGCCTAAAGCCTACAAACAGAATGTTGTGTCCCATATTAGTAGAAATTATGGATATCACAGCACTATCCACAAGTATTAATAAATAACCTTAAGTAATTTTTTTTTGAGACAAGGTCTTAGTCTGTTACCTGGGTTGGAGTGCAGTGGTGTGGTGATGGCTCACTGCCGCCTTGACCTCCCAGGCGTAAGTGATTCTCTCACCTCAGCCTCCCAAGTAGCTGGGACCACAGGCACATGCCACCATACCTGGCTAGTTTACTTATTTTTGTAGAGATGGGGTCTGGCTGGTCTCAAATTTCTGTGCTCAAGCCATCCTCTTGCCTCAGCCTCCCAAAGTGTTGGGATTATAGGTATGGGTCACCACACCCAATATAAGATGTATCTTATACTGTCTATATCTTGAAAAGTTGTTGTGGTTATTATTTTTGACTGGTTCAACTTTTAGCCTTCCTACTCATGATATGAGTAGTTCACACACAATCACAATGTTATGATATTCTGCACTTCTCTATGTGCTTACTATTCTCAATGAATTTTGTGTCTTCTGATGATTTTTTTATTGCTTGTTAAAGTTCTTTTCTTTCAGATTGAAGAACTCCCTTTATCATTTCTTATAGGACAGGTCTAGTATTGATAAAATCCCTCAGCTTTTTTTTTGTCTGGGAAAGTTATTATTTCTCTTTAATGTTTGAATGATATTTTCACAGGATATTTTACGCTGGGCTAAAAGTTATTTTTTTCCATTAGCACTTTAAATGTGTTATGCCACTCTCTTCTGACCTGTAAGGTTTATACTGAAAAATCTGATGCCAGATGTATTGGAGCTTCGTTGTATCTTAGTTGTTTCTTTTCTCTTGATGCTTTTAGGATCCTTTCTTTATCCTTGCCATTTTGAAGTTTGATTATTAAATGCCTTGAGGTAGTCTTCTTTGGGTTAAATCTGCTTGATGTTGTATAACCTTCTTGTGCTTGGATATTGTTATCTTTCTCTAGGTTCTGTGGTGTTATCCCTTTGAATAAACTTTCTATCCCTGTCTCTCTATTTTCTCTTTAAGGCCAGTAACTCTTAGATTTGCCATTTGAGACTATTTTCTAGATCTTGTAGGTGTGCTTCATTGTTTTTTTATTCTCTTTTCTTTTGTCCCCTCTGCTTGTGTATTTTTAAATAGCTTATCTTCAAGCTGACTACTTATTTCTTCTGCTCTGACAAATTCTTCAATATGCCAATTGCATTTTTCAACTCCAGAATTTCTGTTTGATTCTTTAAATTCTTTCAATGTCTTTGTTAAATTTGTCTAATAGAATTCTGAATTCCTTCTTTGTGTTATCTTATTTTTTGTTGAATTTCCTCAACACATCTATTTTAAATTCTTTATCTGAAAGGTCATACATCTCTATTTCTCCAGGATTGGCCCATGGTGCTATATTTAGTTCATTTAGTGAGATCATGTTTTCCTGAATGGTCTCAATGCTTGTGAGTGTTTGTTGATGTGTAAGCATTGAATAGTTAGGTATTTATTGTCATTTTCACAGTTTGGGCCCATTTGTACTCATCCTCCTTGAGAAGGCTTTCCAAGTATTCAAAAGGAAATGAGTGCTATTGTTCAAATTTTTGGTCACTGCAGCTGTAACTGTATTAGGGAGCATCTCAAGCCTATTGACTCTATGACTCTTGCAGGTTTGTAGAGGTACTTGGTGGTCTTGGGTAAGAACTGGGAGAATTCCCTGAATTTCTGGTCAGTGTCTCTTGTACTCTTCCCTCATATTCCCCTAAACAAATGAAGTCTCTCTCTTTGTCTTGAGCCACCTAAATCTGGGGGTAATGCAAACATTCCTGTGGCACCACGACTAGGACTGTGTTGGGTCAGACCTGAAGCCAGCACAGTACTGGGTCTTGCCCAAGGCCCATGGTGACTATTGCCTGGCTACCACTGATGTTTATTCAAGGCCCAAGGGCTATTTAGCCAGCAGGTAGTGAATCCAGCCAGGCTTGCGTCTTTACCTTCAGAACGGTGGGTTCCCTTTTGGCCCAGAGTGGGTCTAGAAATGGTGCTTGGGAGCTAGGGCATGGAGACAGAAACTTTAGGAACCTACTGGGTGTTTTATTTTACTGTGACTGCACTGACACCCAAGTTGCAAGACAAAGTCATTTCTAATCTTCTGTCTTTTTTTCTTAAGCAGGAGTCTCTCCCCATGGTCAACATGGCTGGGAATGCACTGGGTCACACCTGAAGCCAGCATGGTACTGGGTTTCACCCAAGGCCTGCGGAGAGTACTGTCTGCCTACCACTGATGTTTATTCAAGTCCCAAGTGCTCTTTAGACAGCAGGTAATAAATCCTGCTAGAACTGGGTCCTTCCCTTCAGGGCAGCAGGTTCCTTTCTGGTCCAGGGCAGGTCTAGAAATATTGTCTGAGAGTTAGGATCTGCCATGGGGGCTTCGGGAATCTGCTTGATGGTTTATTTTATTGTGGCTAAGCTGGTATCCAAGTTGTAAGACAAAGTCCTCTTTACTCCTCCCTCTCCTGTCATCAAGGGAAAGGAGTCTCTCTCAGAGCTGTGAGCTAGGCTGCCTGGGATGGGCAGATGGGCGACACAAGTACTCCTTTGGCCACTCCAGCTGGTGTCTCACTAGGTTGTGTGCACCCCAAGTCCACTGGCTCTGAGCCAAGCACAGCACCAGGACTTGACAAGGAATTGCAGTATTTGTGACTTAGGCTGCCTTTCGAATTTATTTAGAACCCCATAACTCTTTAGCTAGTGTTGGTGAGGCTAGATGGAACCCAAATGCTGGAATAGATGACTCCCCTCTGGATATCGCTGTTCTAAATGCTCCCTCCGTGGACACCAGCTGAATCCTGCCCTGTGTTGCTTTCCACTGTACAGGGAAGCACTGAGTTCCAATGAGAAGTCCCACAAGTACATAGATTCTCACTCTGCCCCAAGGCGCTGGCTGCTGCTGGAGGGTGAGAGAGGGATGGCCTTGGCAATTCAAGACTCTTTCCTGCCCTCTTCAGTGCCTCTTTCCTTGATATGATGTTAAAACCAGGTACTGTGATCACTCACCTGATTTTTGGTTCTCATGAAGGTGCTTTCTGGTATGGATAGTTTTTTGATTTGGTATTCCTATGGGGATAGAAGGGGAGGATTATCGCTGGTTGGGTCTATTGGCTATCTTGCTTTGCTTCTTATCTCTGTAACAGTCTTCAATGGGCTGTTTCTTTTAAGTTATCTCCACAGCTCCTGAATGGTCTCAGATATAACTGATTCCTGGAAGCACATTCCCTCGGGTCTGAACAAGGGTTAATTGTGAACTGCGACACAGATTCTAGTTACCCTGATGTAAAAAGCCCCGGGGCAAAGCAAGCAGCCCCATGCAGGGCACACCGGCCTGCGCTACCCCAGTCATGTAGGTTGGTGCAAAAGTAATTGCGGTTTTTGCCATTAAAAGTATGGCAAAAACTGCAATTACTTTTGTACCAACCTAACACATAATTATTTTAAATTAAAATTGGGATTTTACACAAACTCCAGCCTCAAAGGGAAGGAGCTGAGCTAGGCAGAAGGGGAAAACCAATCACCTGTTTAAAAGATTATTCACACGGAATTTCCAATAAGGATTTCTAGAAGAATCAAAATAAAAGCTATCCTGATTACAACTGTTCCAAGTTGAGTATTGGGAGGACATACACTTGATTATAAGATTTTGGAATTTAGGGCAAAAATTTGGGAAACAGCAAAATCGTGTAGTACTCAAACAATGTGCTTTAAACAAAATAGAAAGTTATTTAACAGACAACTATTCAAACATTACTACTAGAGTATCTGAACAAGAGTTTACTATCCAAACCCACTAGCCATCTCAAAGTACTGAGCTCTGAATTGCTGTAGAATTTTTAATACAGGATGCTCATGCCAATACCCAGAGTTACTGCAAAGCATTTCTTGGTAATATTGTAAAAGCCAGCACTAGACAGCACTGCTTCAAATTTAACCATGTGTACACTTACCATCTACCAAATAATTCTAGAGAATGCCCACTCAAACTGTGACAAGACTAACATTATGAATGATAAACAAGGGACGTTTTAAAGTAGCCAAAATAGGCACTTGCCTATGTGTTATGATTTAAGAGGCATTGGGAAAGGAACATCCCCCAAACTACATCCTTCACTAATGGATGAAATCTCGTCTTACCAATTTCTTAATTTAAGAATTTCAAAGCTGGTAGGTTTCCACCCTTCCCTTAGCCCTAAATTAAAATGTAATTGTTGCTGATGAGGGCCAAGGGCTGATCTTTTTGCAGTCATTAGTTATTAATACGTAGTACTTTATCAGATATACTCACAAATATGACCACTAATTGAGAAAACTTCATTCTATGTTGGAAAGTGCCCCTAGGGAAAGATTGTAGCTGGAAATGATATTAAAATGAAAACGAGATAAAGAAAACTTTGCTTACTTCATTTGTTATTTTGCCAAAAGTTGGTACTGCGTATAGATATGGACAACAAATAAAGCAAAATTTCTGTGAATGCAGAGTAAGAGTAGAATTAAGGACATGGTATATGAGTTAGTATTGTAATTTAAAAAAATAACACTTCTTTCATAGAAGATAATGTAGAAATGGTACCCGGTGAAATGATAGAGATTTGATTGGAGAAAAGAAAAATTTGAAATGTCTCCTTTATACAAACATCTACTTCTCAATGTCAATGTAAGCACTACTTAGAGGAAACATGACAAGGATGAGGTTGGAGTTTGGGACTTAACTCTTTTCCCATTTGCCCGAAGAATAGGTGCTGGTGATGCTTGAGGCAGCATCATTTACCCTGAGATAACTTTGTCACAAAATATCTCACTTTTATTATTATTTTTGCTCCACTCTAGTGTATGGACTTTAGAAACAAAAGACACCATTCTATTTATATCATTATGTTTTTAGTGGTGATATTTCCATTTACAAAATATAGTAATTCTCAATTGCTAAAAATGTCAAATCCAAGAAAATATAGCATTATAAACACATGATGTAACATCGTTCTCAAATATTTGTTGGCCAAAGATTCATTTAATTAATCCTACTTTTTTCCAAAATGGATGATTCTGATGATTCAGACAATGCTGATGTTCTGTTTATAAATAACTCCAAGAAGACATTTTACATTTTATTTTCACACTGAAAATTAGTCAGATTTGTTTCAGCCTCAAAGAGGGTGTTTATGTAAAATTGAATGAGTGCTGGCAGTGAGCTGCACTTATTTTTTATAAACAGGAAAAGGATACTAGAAATTGTTTGGAAATGTGGTAGATGTTTACAAAGAATCTCAACTTCCTTCAGTGACCTTTGACTGCCTATATATAGGAATGGAGAAAACATACAAGAAGGATCAGACAATTAATGACAAAATATAATATGTTTCACCTGAAAGCTGTAATTGAACCAATGGCTTTTCACATGAAGGCAGAAAAGACATAATATTGAGAATTTAATTGCCCCCAAATTGTCACACTTGAAGTAAATCTTTTAAAGAAAGTATGGTTATAATCTATACGAGGATGTTAGGAAAATTAATAGTTCTACACCACTAAAATAAAGAGCAGGAGATGATGTATTAGTTCCTTGATTACACTATAACAACCTAAGAGCAAAATCAGCCTTAAAAATTCAGTTTCACTGTTCTGAATTATATCGACTTAGCCAAGATTTTAAATGTAAAACAACATCAAATTACCTTAAGGCTAAAAACAGATAGCTTGCTAAGTGACACTGAAGGGTTTGGTCAGTTAGAATAGTGATAGTCATTAAAAATTGTACTAAGACCATATTCTATTGACATTCATGAAAAGTATCATATACTCTTTAAGAAAACTAAAAGATTCCATTTTACTTTAAAAAGGTAAAATAATTGAGGTGCATATTTAACTTAAATACACATGTGAAAATTTCTAAATTATATTTGGCCAAAATAAAGGTAATGGTCCAAAGAGTCATTAGCAAATTAAGACAGAATGACACATGAGAAACATAGGGTTGATTTTAAACAAGAGGCAAAACCTCGCTGTATTTGGTTTACCAGCAATTAGCTTTCAAACAAAGCTGATAAAAGAATTCTATGACTGTGTCTGATCATCACCATACAATTCACTGAGAAGAAACTGTAACAACAAACCAATAAAGTTTGATCAAGGGGCAAATGTTTTTGCCATTATGCACAGTCTCTAACACAGCGAAATAAACAGATGTATCTATATCACTTAGTATCTAAACTTTATATAATACTTTCACAGTCTGCAAAGCACTTTCACAAACATTATCTCTGTTCATCGGTTTAAGATTGGTTTCCCATAGATTAAGTAATGTATACACAAGGTCACAGCAACAGAGGTAGAACATAAAAACCTGACCTTCAGATTCCAAGTTCCTCTCACTCTGCTGTTTTATAGGTGTCTCTTAATAGATACATTTTAGAAAAACTTTTATAAGACAGATAATTAAGTATATAGCTTTGGCAAAAGGACAGATACATTTCTAGACATCACCTTGGTAACTAGAGAGGGTTCACAAATCCTGGTAATAAATCATTGTTCTTAGTAACAGTCTAAAACATGGCAATTATAGATAAGTTTTCATCTTATTAGGGTATTTCTAGTTCAAAAACAAATCAGTGTAATAATATTGTGCAATTGATTTAATGTTATGAAAAACTTACACCAGATTAATTTGAGGGTTTTAATTTATGTGTTGATCACCATAACAACAATAACAGAAATTAAAAAAACACCAGTTTTCTTATTCTGATTAAATAGAGAGCAATACTGCACCCTCTTATGAGATAATTTCTTGTTGGGTACTTCTATGTGGGTCCAGGTAAAGGTAAATTCTTCCATTTTCATCATTGATAATTCAAGAGGAGTAGGGGCTGCAATAACAAGTCTGCCCTTTCCTAATTTGTGACCATAGTTGAGTGACTTCATGTCTGTAAACTTTACTTCTCTCAATTGTGAAATGGGGATTGTAGTGGACATGAATGGCTATAGGTTATAGGAAAATACCTTGCATGTAATATGTCATTTTTATAAAATTAATTCTTTTACTAGTGTGTGGATCAGAAAAGAGACCCATCTTGACTGTAAACAAGAGATAGGAAAGGGTAGAACTAAGACATTCCCTCTCCTTGTGAGCATAGCAGAATTGAATATACTTGATCTTAAAATAATATGAAGTGTTGATCCTCTTGTATTTGGGCCTCTGCCGTTAAGAACCCATGCAGAAACCGTGAGGCAGCCAGCAGGAGAATGTATCAATCTGAACGAATTTATGTACTTGCCTTTCATTCGTTTTTTTTGTTGTTGTTGTTGTTTGTTTGTTTAATGTTTTTCAAAACCAGTCACAAAAGCTAGCTCTGTTCTCATAATATTTTGAGGTCCAAAATTTGGAATAAACTAACTTCACTCACTAGTTGTTCAAAGTTTGTTTTGTTTACTGTCATATGAATCTTTCTAATTCCTTCTTTGTGCACACAGGAAAATATCTAAAAAGCAACAATTGCTATTTTCAACATGCATAGAAGTTTCATAAAATCTCAGTAATGAAAAGAAACCAAGATCCCGTGTTACTACTATGAAGTTGTTTGTACTCTCCAAGGCCTAAAAATTGTTAACAAACGACACTTGTACAAATTTGTTCATACATCCTAGCTAAGCTAATTCTGTGTTGAAGTACATTTGACTGAGTTAAAGTTTAGGCAACCTGTTAAAATAATAAGCTTCAATGGAAAGTATGAAAAGGTAATAACTGTATAGACCATCACAACTCCTGAGAATACCTTACTCAACTGAGGATACAAAGCAGTAGAACAAAGGCAAATCTTAATTCCCACAAATTAGAAGCTGGTAAAAGAAGTGCCTCTGGGATTTTATCAGCTTGAAATGACCAAAAATGTATCCCTTTCAACAGTTAATTATTGCTTGGAAATTTGCTACAGTAACTGCTCTGAGATGATTCACAACAAGTAACCTACATCAAGTAGCCCACACAGTCTGTTATAATTTCTGCACATATTAAATGACCATCAAGGGAAAATGAGTGTAGATAGAATATATCATCTAATCACATGGGTGGGCACACTCATGCATTATACCCAAGTTCACCAACGATTTTTAAGATATCTGATTGATGTGGCAGCTTAGAAAGCAATTGTATCCTTGTAGCTTCAAGTTGCAGAAATCAATTTTGCACTGATTTAACAGATTGCTTTGGCATGAGAAAAACAGAGCAATCAATAATTATATCAGCAGCCTTTTTGTCATGCTGACCTAAAAGAGTTGGCTATAATCAGTCTGAAGCAAAAAGAAAAAAGAAAAAAAAAAGCATCCACTGCTGCCAATATATTAGCATTATGTACTCAACTCAGGTTTCTTTTTCGATGTTGAAATAATCTGATAAAAACAAAACGAAGAAGCCTCTCAGGCCTTGAAACACACAGCTAGAAATAAAGAATGTATATATTAAATATGTTGGTTAATTGGTTCTTAAAATGAAAATGAGAGTTTTATAGAATGAACATGAGTTTATAGTCTAAATAACATACAGAAATGAATTGGAATTGTTAAGAGGAACTCAAAGGGAAATGCTAGAGCTTGTGGCCAGAGAGGTGGAGGGATAATGTTCAATAAAGAATATTTTTGTAATAGGTATTTGGAAGAATTGTGAATTTAAGGGAGGCTCATATGCTCCCTTAAATTATAGGTGGGAAAGAATATGGGAGAAAAAGGAGAAAATTATTTTTGTATTAAGTACTTCTCAGAATTCACCAACTTTACTTGTAATATAAATGGGAAAGAATATAAGAATTACCATATATTCATTTAATAAATTCTTTACTTTGAGACCACTTGATATACACTATTTCTGAAGGTCTTTGGACACACTAACAACAAAAGTTCATAGTTATACAGAAATGAACCTATTACATTATATTTTCATTGTTTTCTTCCCAAAAGGCAGCTTCATCACATTGCTCTGAATTTATAGAGGTTTTCTTCTGAGACTCCTGTAATGTCAGATGTGGAATAATATATCCTCTATGCCTATGAAGCAGCTAGAGGAAAGTGGGGAAGGATAAAAAGGAAGGAAAACCCAATTATTTCTGTATAAACACCACAAGTATATAATTTGTAATAATTCTGCCAGGTAATCATCAGTTGGTAATAAAGTATAGCCAAGAATTCAATGCTGACTCTCCAGATAAAGACAAAGAATGAGAGCAAATGCTCCCTATAGACATGTATTAGGAGAGAGAAGTAACATTTCATCCATAATACACTATTTTCTTTATAAAATGTTTTTCTCAGATAAAGTGAGATTTGCAGAGTAGCTACCAAGAATAAGTAAGTATCTGAATATGAACTTAGAAAACATTGCTTTTTGTACTGCTAGTCTAACTTTAACCTTTCTTGATTGTATAAATTGAGAAAAGTTATGTGAGTTTCAAACTCCAAGGCCATACCCATTCAGTTCTAGGCATAAAATCAAATCCTAGTACAATTTTATACATTTAGACATATTTGCATGCCTACCATATGCAAGGCACCATGGAGGAAGAGATAAAAGAAACTGCCCATGCCTGCTTGTCTTTAAGTAGCCCATACTCTAATAGAAGGGATGACACATAATGGATAGGTTAAACTGGGTCAAGAGACAGGAGGCTGTTAGAAGGCTGTTACAATACTGCAGTAGCCCATGTTTTAAAAAAACTAATTAAAATGTGAACTAGTGTGGTGGCAATAGAATTTGACAGAAAGAGGCAGATATAAAAGATGTTTCAGAAATAGACTTGGCAACTAATTTTATGTGATATATGAGAGAGGAGCAGGAAAAAAATGACTCCCAAGTTCCCACTTTGGGTGACTAAGAGAACGATCAAATCATTGATAGAAATAGGTAGGTCAAGGGGAGGAACAGATTCATAGGGGAAACAAAGGCATTTGATTTTAGGCAAGATGAATTTCTAACCAAAGTTCTCTAATCTTGTTTCTATCATCCTCAAACCAGTGATCTCTGTATATTGTGTAACCCATCAATACCCATTGGGTACGCACCCCCCAAATTTGTAGGTCAATTATACTAATACATCTATCTATCTATCTATATGCGAAATTAGAAAATGTAAAAACAAGTTAAAACTAACAATAGTTTTATACTATTTTTATTTCCACACTCCAATAGCTTGTTTTGCATAGTTCATGTACATCACTAAACAATTTAGCTATGCCTTGGCTTTTAAACTTGCAACACAGAAAAACAATATTGATTTGCCTGACCCAAGTTAGTGATAAGAAATTCAGATTATAGGGAAAAAAGCATATGTTACATTTCTAAGGTAAAATATATATGTTCATCATTAATAATGCTCTATCTTTCAAGCTTTGGCATCAATTCATAAATCGGGGATATTTCTATAAACTTGATTGGGTTCACCTGGGCATCTTGTACTAATGAAACCTTATAAAATAGCAAGCTAAAGACTCCCCCAAAAAGACAGGGTCCAAAGATGGAACAGCAGGAAAGTGAGTTCGTGTTGAGCAATTTCTCTTGGCTTTTACATTTCGTGAAGGAAGCATTTGAGAGTAAGGCATATTCCCTTTTAACCCTCACAACTTCATGAGGTATTATCCATCTGAAGAAAACATGCAAAAACCTAGAAACCAAGGTTCGAACGAATTAAATGATTTGCCCAAGATCACTCAGCTAGTATGTGCTAGGGCTCGAATTTGAGCCCAAGTCTTGACCTCAGGTTATTCTCTTTTAACTAGACCGCAGCTGCCTTAAGTCCTTTTGCCTCCTTTTGTTTTTTAAGACTGTTTCAGTTATTCTATCAATGCACATTCTTTAAATTTCTGCCTGGTCTCTAACCCAAACTTCAGGAAAGAAAGAAACAAGATGATTCTAAAGGGATAGGAAAAAATGACAAACTAATATAATTATTGTCCGTCTCCTTTTCTTTCATAACAGACTAATTCTCTCAATTTTCCAGCTTTTATTTCTGCCTATCATATTGACTTCTGGGTCAGTTTTGTGTTAAAAATGGCTGCTTCTGAAACATGAGCTCGTCTGTTGAAATTTGAGTTCCATTTCTGCGTATGATCATAGTAGCACAAGTACTCTGAAGTCTGATAACATGTAATTTCTCCTGGATAAATTCAGATAACTTAAACTGGCAACACAGAGATCATTTCATCTTCAATACACTAGCATCGGTTCGACAAGAAGTCAGGCCAAACTAACTTCATTTCCTTTTTTGATAGCACGAATAACCTAAAAGATCAGATGAGTGCCTCATCACTAGTGTATCTGAATTGAACAAAATGTAATCTCATTGTTAGGATAGACAAAATGTGGCTTGAGGGAATAGGAGAATTTATAGTTAGGTGACTACCCATTCTCACCAAATATATTAATTAATTCTGTGTTGGCAACAGTGGAAAATTATAAGCCTTGCCAATTTTACTCACATTGTTATTAAAGTCTCAAATAAAAATAGAAAAAGAATCATTTTTTAAATTGACAAATGGCACAACTACAGGGGAGAGAAACTTTGTCTGATGCCAATCTGAAAAGATGGGTAAAATCTAGCCACATGAACTCTAAGAAGTAATTAATACAAAATATCTGCATTTAGTTTAAAAAATTAACTATACAAAGATACCTGTCTTAACAACAGTATGTATAAAGAAATCACTGGAGCTTTTCTTGTTGATCATAAGCACAGAACGCTAATAGTAAAAAGTAGCTACTGAAAAGCAAAATCCAAAAACGGAAAACACCATCACCAAAAAGCAAAGTGATGAAATTTTAAAACCAGGACAATGCCATTTAAAACACTACAGTGTCTAGATAAAACTGGTACACATTTTTCTTAATGGAACATACCATATTTAGTGTGTGAATATCTGGAAAAGAGGGCACATCTGAAGGAAGACATTGACAAGCTGATCCTTTTGGAAGAGTCTGTTGGGTTACACAGCACCCAGTAGCAACTTTCAAAAGATTTAAGGTCTGTAAAATGAAGATTGGGTTTATTCTCATTTTGATAAAGCACATATCTAAATCATCAATTAATAGCACTCAGTGTTTTTATTAACTAAACTATGGCCCATGTTGGATAAGGTAATGTAATCAGTTTCCCTGATGTATAAGTCACTACCAGACTATACGTGATACACATTTTAGGAAATTTCCTTTATTCTTTCAGGTAGTATGATAATATGCTCTCATTTAGTTTTACACAATAGTGGCATATCTTAGAATAGAGAAAATTCAAGTTAGGGCAATTGCCAAATTGCTTTCTATCGTCAGGTAGTTGCTTGATTCTGGAGAGAAGCTGAGCTATTCTCATAGTTGTGGGTAAATTGAAGGGTCACATCACAACTATAAAGGGGAAAGGTGGGTAGATAAAGTCTGTCCAGGTGTGTCTGTTCTCAGTAAGTTGTCTCCTCATCTCTAGGAGGTTGAGGTTCTGGGAGAAATCACACTGTATTCTCTCTCTCTCAACATTTGGTTTGTAGGGAATAACATGGAAAGTCTGAGAGTAGAAGAATCACTTAGAGGTCAGCCTAATGGTATATGTGTGAAATAGATAAAAGACAAGGCCACCCCTGGCTATTTTGCTTTGGAACAGAGGATAGACATGGCTTCAGAAAAAGAATGGGATGTTTATGTGTTTGCATCTATATATATGTATCCATATATATATGATTTGGGTCTTTTAATATTGGTTGATGAAATGTCTTCCTCACTCCCTATCCTCCCATAGGGGTGCCTGAAAGTTTGAACCCCAGGGAGATCAGTCCCACTTGCTATATTCCAAGAACAGTTCTGCCCATTGGCTTGGAGAGAGAAAGTGCCCATTTTACAGCTCACCTTAACAACCAGAGCAGAGCTTAAAGATAATTATTTGAAGACAGATCATCAGCTCAATCTGAGTCTCTCAGTTTCTGAGTGCCAATCCTTGTGTCCCCTAGAAATTGCAACCATGCTTCAAATGACTAGCTGTGATCAGAAACCAGCCTAGTGGCCCTCACAAAGGGGTGAGACCCTTCTGTTCACTGCCAAAACTCTGCAAGAAGAAAAATGTGTGAGTTTAGCAAGGTTATCAGCTTGAACAGCAGAAATGGACATTTTCTTATTTAAGAAACCAATAACTAGCAACTATCTGTTAGGAAAGAAAGGGTAGATTTGTTGTTAAAGAAAGCAAAATTGAATTCAGGAAAGCTCATCAGGTGTACTGAGACAAAGTAGCCCAAGTCCCGAGGAATAACCAGTGACAAATTAATCCTTCATTCTGGGGCTTTCATGCCCGTTTTAAGAATATTCTTGAAAAACTACTCACCACAGAGAAGCTGGTCCTTCACCTTCATCCAGAGGCAGCCAGCCTGCTGCAGTAGGAGGGCATAGGACCAGAAAGCAGGAGCCCTGCTTTTTAGTTTCACCTCCGCAACCAACTTGTTTTGTGACTTTGCATAGGTTCCTTTACCTCTAACACCACATCTAACCATCTCACAGATGTGCTGCTAGAACTCAATGAAATATTGAATGTAAAAGTACTTTGCAAAGCTTGAAGCACTGTAGAAGTACAAGGGATTATTATCCAAGGTTTCATGCTAACTTTTCTGGCATCACCCTCAAGATTTCTGCAGCTTTGGCACAAGGTTCTCAGTTCTCTGGTTGCTCCCTCCAAGCCCTACCCGGCTTGGGAACAGAAGTTTTCACCCTCCCTTCTTTTGCCAGCTTCCTCCTTAATGGGGCTTGCTGAATGTAATTATTCTTTATCAGTTCTAATTTCTCCTAGAGAGGCCCAGTCTTCCTCAGGAAAAGATTCCACCTTTCCATAAACACTAACTCTTCAGGCACAACATACCCATGTGGTAGGTGTGATGCATGGAAGAAAGGAAAAGAAAGCAATATACAGTTCCAGGAGAGAAATCAGTGATTTTAATGAGACTTGCAACTTGCTCAATGAGCTTTCAGTGCCCAGAACACACACACACACACTCACACACACACAGACACACACACACACTTCTCTCTCTCTCTCTCTCACACACACACACACACACACACACACACTCTCACACACTTACTCACACACACTCTCTTAATGGAATACTAAGGCCAGTCTATATACCACAGCAATTAGAAATCTTACCTGATACCTGCTCTTTGCTCCTGAGCCTATCATGGCCACTCTGTCTTCTCTCTACCACCTGTGAAGGTTCTAATTCAGTACTGCTCATTTATACCTTTCTGAGAGCAGCAAGACTCCAGGAATCTCTGTCCTCACCAATCATAAGTCAGAACTCCAAAATTGTTGGCCATGTCTAATTTAACCCTGTCTAAGATGTCAGCTTTCTAACTGAGGGGAGGACTTAGCCTCAAAAATCAAGATGCTACTGTCTTGTGCCTGCTGTCCAGACCCTGGACCTACCTTCCCCAATTCCAGTAGACAACTCTGTGTGTCAGTAAGGCAGAAAGAATACTCTGGAGATTAAGTCTTACAGGCAACATAAGGAGAATGGAGAAGAAGAAACCAAGTTTTACAGAATGAGAAGCTCAAGTGTGTAATGGATCCAAAGGAAAGAATTAAGGTAAATGACCCAGGTGTTATAGTAAAACAGAGAGAACAGGACATGGACAATTAAAATAAGCAGTGAGTTTAATTCAGGCTTGGCACAAGAGTACATACCAAGCAGGGTCCTAACATGCAAACAGAATTTGTTAACTTGACATCCTAACTGGTGTGGACAAAAGTGGAGTCTATAGATAAGACATGGGGAAAACTGAGGGTAGAAACTGAACCTAAGAGTAGCACCCTAATCTCTGATACACACCAATAGGCCTCCACAGTAGAGAAGCCATATGTATGAAATTCTTAGGCCAAAAATTCCAATTTTCAGCACCTCCCCTGGTATGGAAAAACTAGAACCTTAGAGAAGAGAGTAAGACTATATAGGGATCAAAACTGAAGTTAAAGCAAGGTACAGGATTCTGGAATACTTTTCTGGATCTAACTAAATCTTTGGGCAAATGCTGTATCAGAATAGCATATAGAGTTTGCCTTTCTGGTTTGAAGATTGGAGTATCTCATTTCATATTCTGTCTTGGAGACATGGCTGGTAGGGAAAATGGTTCACTCTTTTTCCCTTCATGCTCTCTACTGATTCTTGCTCATTCACCTTATTACTTACTCCAAGTTCAGGCTTATTTGTCCCAGAATATAACTTGGAACTTCGATTAGTATACCACGAAAGATGTCTGCTCTGGTTAGTCTACTTCCCCACCACATGTAATTGGCCAGAGGGAACAAGAACTGTAGGATAAAAAGGCGTTAACTCTTGGCAGAACTTCCCATACTAAGCCAGTCTCTGCTAGAGGTTTCTTGGGACTACATCCAATATAGAACATAATTCTCATTCATAAAAACAACAATAAGCATCCCTGGTTGTCCATGAAAGCAGGACACTTCGCAGAGTAGAACCCAGGTTATAGCAAGATACTGTGCCAAAGGCTAAAGATATGAAATAGTGACCAGATGTTGCAATAGATTGTGTGAAGAGGATCACAGGAAAATAAATCCATTCTCAAGTAGCTCCATTTAAAATAATACCCACACACCACAAAACCTAAATGCCCATCAACCAATGAGTGGATAAAGAAAATGTGGTATATATACACCAAACTACTCATCCACAAAACAGAATGAAATAATGGCATTTGCAGCAACTTGTGTAGACTTGGAGACCATTATTCTAAGTAAAATAACTCAGGAATGGAAAACCAAATGTCGCATGTTCTCACTTATAAGTGGGAACCAAACTATGAGGATGCAAAGGCATAAGAATGATATAATGGACTTTGGGGACTTGGAGGAAGAATCGGATGGGGATAAGGGATAAAAGACTACATATTGGGTACAGCGTACACTGCTAAGGTGACCGGTACACCAAAATTTTGGAAGTTATTACTAGAGACCTTATACAGGTAACCAAAAGCCATCAGTTCCGCAAAAGCTGTTGAAATTATTTTAATCATAATAATAATACCCACATGAAGTTTTTCCTTGTAGTAATTGGCACAGTGCCTACCTAGCACAGAGCCTGGCACGTAGTAAGCCATCAATAAATGGTGGTTGATTGAATAAATCGCAAATCACACACTAAAACAGCCAGGCAAAATTTTCAAACCCTTCAATCATAGCTGTTAAAAGGATGTAAAGTTGTAGTAACATTCCTTGTATATTGAATTAACTACTTTGAATAAATAAGTTTACACAGCTGAAGTTTTATTTTTCCTCTCAGGATTTTAAGGCCTCAGTATTGTACAACTATTTCCTTAGGTGTAATGAGAGAAATTATCTAAGACCCACTAAGTTTAGAGGGAAATGGAGGAAATTGGAAGGCAACCAATGAAAGGTCGGAAGGAAACCAAGCATGTTAGACTGCGAAAGAACTAGCCCTCACCTTGTTAATGTGACTATGAAATGTGTTTTTGCAAAAAGCAATAGCTGAAAAAATTAAAAAATGAACATACACATGGATTTATCCAGTCAACAATTATTTCTCTAAACCCCTAGATTTGATTCAATTTAAGCTCTGTTTCCAGTCTACAGTATTCTAATTCTTTAAGATGCCCTGCTACATGAAGTAAAAAACTGCTGGACAAATGTACAGTCCTAAGTTAGGTCGTAGCCTGGTTCTGGAGGCAAGCGGCGTCCAGAGACTTAGAGGTCTGAAGGTTGTCGAAAGGATCTCAAATGTACAGGTCTAATTAGTTTTAATATGAGGGCAGCAGCTGTTTGCTTTTGCTCGATTTTAACCTACTATCTGGGTGTCGTTGTACAGGTGTGGATCACACCTAAAAGAAATTAAAAAGCCTATAGGCACATTCTGCCATTATCAGAGAGCCAGGGAGAGAAATGGTAGACTAACTCCTATCTCTTTTCATCTGCTCCCCATTCTAAGTGTAAAATAATAGTCACTTAGAAGTCTCCTGCTTATCAGTACCAACTTTTGGGGCCTATCTCTTTGTTGAACCCATTCTTTTTATTTTCCTAAGTTTGCTGCCTTTTCCATGTTCTAGTTCCTCTTCCACTGGCTGTTTTACATTGTTTCTCTCCTGTCTGCCCACTCTGTCCCCACACAATTTATTGCCCTTTCTTTGGCTCCCTGAAATGTATTGGCCTTGCAGAGGTATGGACAATTTCTTTAAAACCATTTTAAACATGGATCTTTCAGTATCCTTGGCTCATAGCTCATTTGTAATCCCATAAATACCAACTCGACAGGAAAAACTAAGCAGAAACAAAACCAAATTCAAATGTGGAGAAATTTTTTCTGCTCATCTTATATTTTTCTAGTTTCTTAATGGTGTTTTTCTTTATTCTAATTGTAGACTATGGAGATATGAAGGACATTTCTTCTTCTGTATTCTATGCACTATATGGCAAGATAGGACTATTCAGAATGTTCTAAATAACAACATAAAACACAAAATACTATAATTCAGTTGTGTTGTGGAGCGCTTAGAGATTTCTTAAATAAGCACTTCATGGATAAGCAGCCAAGTGTAAAGGAAAGATTATTGAACTAAGAGTTGAGAAATATATTTGAATCCCAGGCATTTCATTTAATTCTGGTGAAGCTTTAGACAAGTTACTCTCCTTTTCCAGTAAAATAACAACAACAATAGTGAATGTGTATTATGTATTTATTATGAGCCAAGAAATGAAGGAGTACTTTATATCCCATAAAACCTTTAAAACATCCCTACAAGGTAGAAACTATTATAATCAACACTTTATAGATTAGGTGACTCTAGCTCAGAGGGGGTAAAAATATATGCCCAATGTTGTACATAGCCAAAGGGCTATTAGGTTTCGGAACTGAAGTCCAAGCAGTTTGTAAAAGTCAGGACTGGTACTCAACCTCAGGTCTGTCTGACTCCAAAGATCACACTTTCAACCAATATGAAATGCTGTTGCTTTACCACATTCTATTGATCCTTAGTTCCCACATCTATAAAAATGAAGGTGTTCTATTGATCTCCGAAGCACCTTTTAGCTCTAATAAACTGAGCTTAATGTCGAAGGAATATTGAAATCTCCAATAGTAGCTGAAATGGCAGATAAGAGCCCAAAACCAGGCATCAATTGTTTCCTTCACATCACATGGGAAGAGATCTATTGTGCCATTGCTTTTTCTTAATGATGTTGGGAAGAAGTAGGAGTATGTAGCATCAATAAGGTTTTGGGTTACTAAGTCAATGGGAGAGAAAAGCATATCATTTCTGTCAGGAAACTAAAGATCTGAGGGAAATCTGCAGCTTTTCAGTTCAGGAATCTATTAGGAAAAAATAGTCATTCTCTTGGAAGAGTGGAGAAGACAAACCCTGCACAAACTGGCAAACAATAGCAATGTAGAAAAACACCTCTGAATCTACTGAGGAGGATTCAACAAGGCTTGATTTTCAAGTAAAGAAAGCCTTGGTATATTAATTTCAGTGTCATTAATAATAAATTACCTCCAGGGAGTAATATTTCAGAAGGGAAATTTATGCCTTTAGTTAACATACCAAAAAGACATGGAACACTGGTGAAGCAAGATTTATTTTGTGTAAATATATAATAATCACAATATATAACATTTACAAGTTTATCAGAATATATGATATTCATATTCCATTGTATAATCATAATCTCCCCAGTTTATTCTTGAGGCTATGATAAAATGGGATAAATATTTACTACTGATAGTTTTTCCACAATGTCTCCATTCTTCTTTTTAGTCAGTCATTCATCATCCACAGTTTTTATTGATTGATTGATCGATTGATTGAGACAGAGTCTCGCTTTGTCTCCCAGGCTGGAATGAATGCAGTGGCACAATCTTGGCTCACTGCAACCTCCACCTCCCGGGTTCAAGCGATTCAGATGCCTTGGTCCCAAGTAGCTGGAACTATAGGCATGCACCACCATGCCCAGTTATCTTTGGTATTTTTAGTAGAGATGGTATTTCGCCATGTTGCCCAGGCTGGTCTCAAACTTCTGAGCTCAAGTGATTCACTGGCCTCGGTCTCCAAAAGTGCCAGGATTACAGGTGTGGGCCACTGCACCAGGTCCACAGTTTTTAAAAAAATTAAATACTTTATTATTTAGTGTTTTTTTTCCTCCAAAGAAAACTTATGGCTGTTATATATTCTGAGGCTTTTTATGCTTTAGAATGTCTCCCCGTTAATTTCGTATTTGATCTAAATCTTGGCTAGTATTCTTGGATCACACTGTCTTTTAGAACATTATATTTTTCCATTGTCTTCTGACATTACATGTTTCTTAGGAGAAGTAGTATCATGTAAGCCAGTTATTTTTCCACATGTACATGACTTGCCTTCCTTATCCTTAAAGTTTAAGGATATAATAAGGATATGACTTAATCTCAATCTCTATCAGATTCATCTGAAAAAAAAAGTATAGTCTTTATATTTGAATATTTAATTCTATTATTAGTTCAAGGAATTTTCCTGCTGTTATACTTTCTAATAATTTCTTTATTTTGTTTGTAGAAAAGAGGTTATTCTCTGTTAGCATTCTCCTTACTAGATCATCTTTGTTATCCATCTTTATTATTTTCTTCCAAATCAAATTTATTTGTCTTTATTCTCTGCATTTGCTGTGATTATCTCAGAATTTTTCTCTCTTTTATTAATTTGATTTTAAGCAATTCTACTCAATTCCTTGCTATTGCTAGTTTATTCACTTTCAAATAGTAAGGTTTTTTTTGTTGCTGTTGTTGTTGTTCTCAATTTGTTTCCTTAACTTTGTGCAAATCGCATACCTATTTTAAATTCACTTTAGGGGTAGAATTGCTGGGTCATATGTCACCAAAAATGCCACACCTGGAAAAACTATCCTTCAAAAATGAAGCAGAAATTAAGACAATCCCAGATAAATGAAAGCAAGGGAGTTTTTCCGTAGATATCTACTACAAGAGATGCTAAGGAGAGTCCTTTAGGCTGAAATGAAAGGAAACTATATAGTAACTCAAAGTCATACAAAGAAAGAAAGTTTTCTGGTAAAGGTAATTGTGCAAGTAAATATAAAAGCAAATATTATTATATTTTTGATCTATAACTCCACTTTTTGTTTCTTATATAATATGAGAGACAAATGCATAAAGCAATAATCATAAATCTATGTTAATGGGCACATAAAAGATAAATATTAAATTTGTGTCAATAAAAATGTAATGCACATGAGTAATATATATCTCATAAAAATCAAGAAGTGGTAGAATAGAGTATAGGAAGTATAAGAATGCTATTTGCCTCATCTTTCAAGGCAGAGAAACAGTACACATTATGTAAAATTAAATCATAAAGCTCAATAATTTCTGAAGCCAAAATCTCATTGTTTTTAATTCTCTTATATTGGCTGTTCATCAAACATTCTATGCATAGACCCACCTCCCCAACTGATCGTGTGATTATGAGAGTCACCAATCCACAACCTGAAAAGCAAAGGAAGAAGGTGCACTGGAAGACAGATGTAATATATGTGAAATTCTAAGTCAAGGTCAGCTATTGATTAGTCAACTTCAATTACTACATGATATTCCTAAATTTGATAACTTCACCAGGCCCTGGAAAGTAAGGACGAAAATAAAAAATCTGACTCACTAGATGTTTCAGTGCAGGAAAGCAATAAATAAAAGGGTTTAAGTGGCACTACCTCCTATCAGGGAGGTGATTTGAGAAGACATTATTGCATGCAAGGGAATACTGCTTTAAAAGAATTTCTGGCAGTAGAATGATTAAGAGGTAGTTATAAGGTAAACTCTGGAGCATGGGTAAAAACCAAAAGGGTGTGGGACAGAGGTTACATTAGCAAAGGTCTAAGTACACACACAAGGTATATCTCCACAGGGCAAAGTTCTTCCCATAGGGATCTTCAAGAGAAGTCAACTATGAGCCAATTCTGCCACTTTGCTAGCCATATGAATCTAAGCATGTCACTTCCTTTCTAGAGGCCTCAGTTTTCCTTGCTCTAGAGATATTATTCAAACTTTTTATATTCCTGATGCTGATACCCATGGGCCTACTTTTTCAGGGTCAGATGAATCTAAACAAAGTTTTCCAAGTAGTGACTACTAGACATCCAATTCCAGGTAAAGTACCTGGCAAGAGTATGAGATTGGCAAAGCTGAATCCCTTCTCTCTGAATTCCTCCCTCAATCCTGGAACATCTAATCTAAAGTCCCTTCAAAGGTTAGCTGATAAAGATTTAAATGCTGAAGGTGGGGCAGTGGTCAGAGATTAGAAAAGTATTTATGGAGTAGAAAGGATAATATTTGAAGTGGAAGCATATGGGGCAAAGGGAATGGTCCAGTTCGGTGAACACATAGGGTAGATTTCTGGGAGAACTGGCCTAGAAACTTTAGAATGGGATCAGATTGTGGGGGCCTTATTCTCCAGGACTGAAGCATTTGGAATTAACTTGATTAACAATGAAGAGCCTTTGAAAATTTTGTCCAGGGAGTGACATTAACAGTATAAAGCACAGTTCTCTAAAAAAAAACTCCAGTTAAAATGAAAATTACTTTCCCTGGGATAGTAATTCATTCTTTAACACCTTAGAGAGATACATTATCAAAAAACAAAGTGCCCTAAGATACTGGGTCATGGACACATAGGACAGAACAATATTGATTAGGTAGGAAAAGGGAGCAAACAAAGTTTAGAGAACAAGCTAAACTAGAATGTATATTACAAGGGGCCCTAAAGAGAGGGAAGGCAACAGGAGAGCAGCAGTGAGTCTGAGGTGAGGACACATAGGACTCTGATAGTTGGGACGTCAAGCTAGGTCTTGGGTCCAAGTATGGCAATCTAAAGATAGCTTCTGTCTCAAAACCTGTCTTTTCTGTTAGCTGGAAATCACTCCATTAGAGATTAATTCTTTAGGATCTGGAAAGTTTTTTGTTTTGTTTTGTTTTTGAGATGGAGTCTCACTCTATTGCCCAGGCTGGAGTGCAGTGATGTGACCTTTGCTCACTGCAACCTCCACCTCCCGGGTTCAAGCGATTCTCCTGCTTCAGCCTTCCAAGTAGCTGGGATTACAGGCTCCCGCCACCACGCTATTTTTTTCATGTTTAGTAGAAATGGGGTTTCACCATGTTGGCAAGGCTGGTCTTGTTACCGGGGTAGTACCCAGCTTGTAGGTTCTTGGCCTCTCTAACCCTGAAGAATGGGGAAAGGGGCCCCAGAGGTGCAGTGAGTTTATCTTCGGAATAAAATCGTGGACCCAAAGAGTTTTGCGGAAGAGCGATTTATTAGACAGAGAGAGAAGACAGCTCCCACACTTTTGCGGGAGGGGAACCCAGAGAGGGAAATCCCTTCAGGTAGGAGCAGCTGAAGTTTTAACCCTTGAGTTATTCCCTTCCCATTCATGTTCTCATCCAATGGGAGGAATTCTTTCAGACTTCCTCTGGATTGATTGATCTTTGACTTTGATATCTGATTGGCTACTTATTCTACAACCCCGAGTTACACAGCCCCCTCCTCCCAGAGCTTTCCGAAGGAATTTGGGATGAAAGAGCCCCACCTGGCTTTCCGGCAGGTGGGAAGATCAGACAAAGAATTTTACCTGGTCCACGTGGAGGAGGTGCTCAAAGAGCCCCAGCCGCCTGAGGCAGGGGGCTGGGAAATTCCTGCACTTGAAACGCCTCCCTTAGTGGACCTGGGGAGAGGTTTCTTAAACACAGTCCCTCAGTCTTGAACTCCTGACCTCAGGTGATCCACCAGCCTCAGCCTCCCAAAGTGCTGGGATTGCAGGCTGCAGCCACTGTGCCTTCCCTCTTATTTTGTTTTGTTTTTAGGATATCTTGAGAACTCTAAGAAACTAAAATATCCCTGGGAAACAAACATCCAATGCTATTCGACTCTAGTCTAATTTCTTCTCATTGGCTCCCTTTTTATATCTGTAAAATAAAGGCAAAGCCTGTTTTGTTAAACTTAAAAACTTGGGATAAGAGATATCATCAGAGAGTCCCATGAGATAGTAGGTGTTACAGCATGTTATAAATGATAAAATGCTGGACCAGTGTAAATGAGGGTGAGTATTTTATAGTTTTTCTTTCTCCTCCATAGTACCCAGCAGAGAGATGACCATTTTGTTGTATACACTTACCAAAATTAGATTAAAATAAGTAGGTGTAATTTAATATATTTTCTTAGGGATTATATGGAGCCGAATATCTCTCTAACAACAAAAACAGACAAAAAGCCTTTCTGACAGAAAGGTTAATCATGATCAATCTAACTTATAGATGTATTGAAGCCTGAGAGAGAGCGATTATTTACCTTTACTTGTGTAGTCTCTGGACGATTTATGGTTAGGCTGTTGAAAATACAAATTTTGATTCAGTTTATCACTATTTCCAATTAAATGCAGTTATAAAGTACTGCTCTATGCTATTTTACTTTAAAGATGTGAGCCACTCAATTCATTTATTGAAATAATTTATTGCATTTGTTTTTTAAAAAACTTTTAATTTTTAATTTTTATAAATAAGTGGTGTATATGTTTATGGAATACATAGGATATTTTGATAAAGGCATGCAGTGTGAAATAATCACATCATGGTAAAAGGGGTGTCCATCCCCTCAAGCATTTATCCTTTGTGTTACAAACAAATTATACACTTTTAGTTATGTAAATGTGTACAATTAAATTATTTTGACTATAGTCACCCTGTTTTGCTATCAAATATAAAGTCCTGTTAATTCTTTCTATTATTTTTCTGTCCATTAACTATCCCCACTTCCACCCCTACCCCCCACACAGTCCCCACTGCCTGTCCCAGCCTCTGGTAATCATCCTTCTACTCTCAATCTTCATGAGTTCAATTGTTTTGATTTTTAGATCCCACAAATAAGTGAGAACATATGGTGTTTGTTTTTCTGTGCCTGGCTTATTTCATGTAACATAATGACCTCCAGGTCCACCCATGTTGTTGAAAAAAACAGCATCTCATTCTTTTTTATGGCTGAACAGTACTCCATTGTGTATAAGCGCCACATTTTCTTTATCCATTCATCTGTTGATGGACATTTAGGTTGCTTCCAATTCTTGGCTACTGTGGATAATGCTGCAATAAATATAAGAGGGGCAGATATTTCTTCAATGTACTGATTTTTTTTTCTTTTGCATATATACCCAGCAGTGGGATTGCTGAAACATATGGTAGCTCAACTTTTATTTTTTTTGAGGAAGCTCCAAACTGTTTTCTATAGTGGTTTTATTAGTTAACATTCCCATCTACAGTGTGCAAGGGTTCCCTTTTCTTCACATCCCCTCCAGCACTTATTACTGCTTATCTTTTGTATATAAGTCATTTTAATTGAAGTGAGAAGATATCTCATTGTAGTTTTGATTTGCATTTTTCTGATGATCAATAATGTTGAACACTTTTTCATGTGCCTGTTTGCCATTTGTGTTATAGTGAACCCCAAGTTTCTCTTCAGATAATCTGTATGTCAGTATGGTCAGTTCTCTTATTCTTTAATTCTCTATTTCAAAGTGTAGCTTCCTTGTAATTCCAGTAAACAACCTTCTCCACCGGTTCTAATCAGTAATTCACGTCTGTTCCCCTAGCTCCTGGCTCCATCCTAACTCATCCCTGTTACCTGCTCCAGTCACCTGCTCCGGTCTCCTTCTTTGACCTAGAAGTCATTCTGCTCTGACCCGCCCTGCTCTGACCCACCCATAACCATCCATCCCGCCAAAACACCCACCCTGCTGCTCGAGCTCGGATCCCTGTTCTCTTTAAAATAGCCAGTTGGGATTAGTCTAGTTTGTGCGGTCTAACCCTAGCCAGTAGGGGAATGACTCAGCAGTAGGGATGACCCCCATCAGGCATAAATACCACTTCCCCCCTTGTTTAAGCATGAGGGCACCATTTCGCCATCCATGTGCTGCACCATCCATGTGCAGCACCATTTTATAGAAGTAAACTGCCTTGATGAGAGGATTTATCTTCGAGTTCTATTTCTTTTGTGGCATCAAAATTTTACTTATAACATTTGTATGTTTTCTTTTGAGAAATGTCTATATAAATCTTTTGCCAATTTTTAATCAGATGAATTTTTTTTCCTTTTTTTTTTTTTTTTGGAGACAGAGTCCCATTCTGTTGCCCAGGCTGGAGTGCAGTGGCACAATCTTGGCTCCCTACACCTCTGCATCCTAGGTTCAAGCAATTCTTATGTCTCAGCATCCTGAGTAGCTGGGATTATAGGCATATGCTACCACGTCCGACTAATTTTTTGTAGTTTTAGTAGAGACGTGGTTTCTCTATGTTGGTCAGGCTGGTCTCAAACTCCTAGTCTCATGATCCATCTGCCTCACCCTCCCAAAGTGCTGGGATTACATGCATGAGCCACCATACCTGGCCAATAATTTTTGTCCATAAAGTTGTTTGAGCTCTTTTTACATTCTGGTTATTAATCCCTTGTCAGCTGAGAAGTTTGCAAATATATTCTCCCACTCTGTGGGTTTTTGCTTCACTTTGTTGATTTCTACAATAACTCTTGGTATACTCTCTCTAGTGCTAAGTTTTCTCATTGGTTAAGATAAGGAAGATGAACTAGACAACATTAAAATGTATTTAGAGGCTAACATTCTAGCATATTTGCTTCACAATATGAGCTGAGCCCTTGAGTTCCTGGTAAAGATGAGTTCCTAGTATTAAAAATGTGTGCTTTGAATGGAATGAAGAGACCCCACAAACAGACTTTGTGTGAGCAACATGACTGTTTATTCACCTGGGTGCAGGTGGGCTAAGGCCAAAAAGGGCATTAGCAAAGGGCACTGGGATAGGAACTGGTTTTATAGGTTTGGGGTGGGCAATGGAAAGTTACAGAGTAATATCAGTTACAGTGGTGGGGTAGGGGCAAGGAGTATACATTACCATAAGTTTAGTTACAATGGTGGGTGGGATAAGAGTAGTTAAGATGGTAGGATGGGTGAGAGGTGTTCACATTATCATAAGAACAGTTAAGATGGCAGGGTTGGGTGAGGGGCTTGTCCGGGGAAGCTCTGTTGGGCATTCAGGGACAATGGCGAATGCAGGCGGGGGGTGGGAGACGATCAGCTGAGGCAAGCAGGACTTCAGACTTTCAGGCTCCACGCTTGCATATGGAGACCTAACACCAAGTACACTGGCTGTTAGCAAGCACTGTGATTGGAAATGTGAGACAGGAAAAATTTAGATAGTGATTTCTTACCTGTTCTATCTGCTGCTGAAAGTTCAATAAGTCACCCATTGGTTTTGAAGTAGTAAAGGAATTGCATTCTCACAGGATCTAAATGCCTATGTATAGGGTTGGATAACTGAAAGGAAAATAATTTTTGCAGTTTCAACTTTCTTGCAGAGAATGGGATTGGTGAACACTAACATCGATACCTGAGTAGGCATTCAAGAAAAGGTTCACTAAATTTCAATCTGATGAGTCACTAAGATCCACTAAACTCAAGAAATGCCTTGGCCAAAAGAGGTATCATAGGACAGATAGCCACATTTTCAATAAATTTATAACCATATACATATTTAGAACTTAATGTGCATTAAAACTCTCTCAGTCTTTATAGCTAGGTATCTGAAAATGGAACAATATTAGTACCTAAATAGGATGTTCTTCACTAAATTCATGAAAAATGAGCAGAAACTTAATAATTTTAAATCTTATGTTTCAACATGGAGGTCAAAGGGCTTATTACAGTAGTAATAAGTAACCTTCTCTATGGTTTTACCTCTCAAGGTTTCAGTTACCTGAGGTCAAACATGGCCCAAAAATATTAAATGAAAGTTCCAAAAATAAACAATTTGTAAGTTTTAAATTGTGTACTTGTTATACTGGCCCGAGCATAGAAAGTCAACACCAAGACAAAAGTATGCCAAATTGCAGGGTCTTTTTTGCCGGCGGCCATGGAGGACTCGCATCTCTCCAACCCGTGGCCCCGAAAGGAGGATGTCAAGAACTTTTATACCCGTAAAAGTCACCTTGGGAGTGAAGGTGAAGGGCGGGGATGGGGATGAGGGGCTTCAGACATTCCGAGGGCTAGTGGATTCTGTAAATCACCTTCTGGGCAGAGATGACGGTGAGGGGCGAGGGTGGGGGTGAGGGGTTCCTGACATTCCGAGGGCCAGAGAGCTTTTTGACATTCTGATTGTTACTTAAGTGGTTCACAAGATTAGCATTTGTTTACACATTGTCTGGGTAGGGTGGCAATTACAGTCTTTAATTACTTATTCATATTTGGGCTATAGAGAGCAGTTTCAACAGAAAGCTGAGGTATGGTTGAGGTATGCAGGTTTATGGGGCTTTTTACCATGTCACATTCCCCCCTTGTTTTATTTACAGGAATTCAATCATTGATTCCTCCAACTGGTTATTATTGCCCTCAGTGAGGACCCATTGGTAGTAGGTGGGTTCTAAGGGAGGTCTGCTATAGGGATCTACAGCACAGATTAGGGTGGTGAGGGTGGTGACCACGAACAGCACACAAGTCTTAGATTTAGTGAATCGGGAGAGGAATGTTTGATGCTCCATTGTCCTTCCAGTGGGGCAGTCTTGACGTGGGTGTGATGAATCCGTCCACCTTGAGTGCGGTGGGTGTGGTCAGGATAACTGTGTAGGGTTCCTTCCAACGGAGAGTGAGGCTGGAGGTGGTAAATCTTTAAAAAGGACAGAGTTTCCTGGCTGGAAGGGGTGTTGTGTTGGCTGCTCTGCGAGGTCCAATGGGGTGGGACGGGTGTCCTTAATGAGCTGGTGTATCTGAGATTGAACAGACTGGAGTGCCTGTAAGGACTTAAGGAGTGTATAATTATGGACTTCAGCACGCACGGTATCTGCGGGTCTGGGGAGTAAGTGAGGGGGCCTACCGAACATAATTTCAAAAGGGGAGAAACCTTTTTGATAGGGTGTGCATCGGATGCGGAGGAGGACAAAAGGAAGCAGGCTGACCCAGTTTTCACCGTTCTCTAGGATAAACTTTGTCAGAGTTTCTTTTAATGTCCAGTTCATTCGTTTGACTTGCCCTGAACACTGGAGAAGATAGGCACAATGTAATTTCCAAGATACCCCAGGGCTTTGGCTAGGCCCTGAGAAATTTGTGCAGTAAAGGTGGGCCCATTGTCTGATCCCAGTGTTAGAGGGAGGCCAAACTGAGGAACAAGGTCCTGTAATTGTTCTTTTGTGACCACCAAAGCAGTCTCGGACCTAGTGGGGAAGGCCTCAACCTATCCAGAGAACGTATCTATAAACACCAGGAGGTATTTATAGCCATTTGCTGGGGGTTTTATTTCAGTAAAATCTATTTTCCAGTGCTCCCTAGGGCCAGTCCCTCTGAGTCTTACTCCTACCTAGCTATATCTGTTCCCTCCTGGATTTACTCGGGCACATACATAACATCAAGTAGTAATTTCCTTGATAAGTTCATGTAAGTGGGAAATGTAGTATTTGGCTTTTAGCAGCTCAGTTAGTTTGGTCTGTCCTAAGTGAGTGGCCTGGTATGTGTCCTTAACTAGGGACCATCCTAGAGCCTCGGGGACCACAATCCTTGTGTCTGGTAGAATCCACCATCCTGTGGAATCTTGTGTGTCCTCTTGTTCTTTAGCAAAGTTTTCTTCATCAGGTGAGTACATAGGGGTAGAGGGCAGGGTTGGGGCCGGCAGAGTTACAAGAAGAGTCAGAGGTTTTACTGGTCCCAAGGCTGCCTGTCTGGCTTGTAGGTTAGCTGCCCTATTTCCCTTTGCCTCTGGTGAATTTCCCTTCTAATGTCCTTTACAGTGTATTAATGCCACTGCCTTGGGCTTCCATATAGCCTCTAGTAGGGCTAGGATTTCTTTTTTATTTTTGACGATTTTTCCCCCTGAGGTAAGTCGTCCTCTTCCTTTATAAATGGCTCCATGTATATGAGCCGTAGCAAAGGCATACTGGCTATCCGTGTAGATGTTAACAGTTTTTCCTTCCGCCCAGTCTAAGGCCTTTGTCAGAGCTATGAGTTCTGCCTTTTGGACCGAGGTTCCATGTGGAAGAGCCTGGGCCCAGACAACCCGCTCTAGGGTAACTACGGCTGCCCCGGCATACCTGAGTCTATCGACCATGAAACTGCTGCCATCCATATACAGTACCTCCTCTGGGTTCTGCAGGGGGATGTCGGTGAGGTCTGGTCGAGCCGCGTGGAGGACATCCATCGTCTGTTGGCAGTCGTGTATGGGCTCCTCCGGCTCGCTGTCCGGTAGCAGTGTGGCGGGGTTTAAAACTGTAGCCTTTAAAAATTTTATGCAGGGCTGATCCGAAAGTAAGGCCTGATATTGAACTATGTGGGCATTTGACAGCCATTTTCCTGGAGCTCCACGGAGTAGTGACTCCACTGCGTGGGGTGCCACTAAGTTTAACTCCTGCCCCAAGGTTAGTCTGTCTGCCTCCTTGACTAACAGGGCTGTAGCTGCCACTGACCTCAGACAAGCTGGCCACCCAGAGGCTACTGGATCAAGTCTTTTTGAAAGGAAGGTGACTGGCCGGGACCATGGTCCCAACGTCTGGGTGAGCACCCCCTTAGCGACTCCCTGTTTTTCATGCACAAACAACCAGAAGAGTTTAGAGATGTCTGGCAAGGCCAAGCCTGGGGCCGTAGTCAGGGCAGTCTTGAGCTTGTCAAAAGCCCGTTGCTCTATCTCTGTCCAAGTCAAGGGCTGATTTCCTCCAGTGCAGGCATACAGGGGGTTGGCTATCTCGGCAAATCCCAAAATCCATACCCTGCAGTACCCTACTGCCCCAAGGACTTCTCGAACTTGGCATTTCGTGGTGGGGGTGGGTATTTGCAGCACCGCTTAGACTCGGCTAGATGCCAGTGCCCGGTTGCCCTTCTCTATGATATAGCCCAGGTAAATAACTTTTGGTTGGCAGAGTTGGGCCTTTTTAGCTGAGACCCGGTAACCCAAAGTCTGTAGGGTCTTTAATAATGACTGGGTGATCTCTTTACAGGCCTCCTGGGTTTTTGTAGCCAATAGTAAGTCATCCACATATTGAAGTAGGGTGCACTCAGGGAACTCAGCTCGGAAGGTGGCAAGATCTTGGCTGAGTGCCTCATCAAACAGAGTAGGGGAGTTTTTGAACCCCTGAGGCAGTCTTGTCCAAGTGAGTTGCCCTGAGACCCCAGTATTGGGGTCAGACCATTCAAAAGCAAATATGGGCTGGCTGACAGGGGCCAGTGGGATGCAAAAGAATGCATCCTTGAGATCCAAGACAGTGTAATGGTGGTGCTCTGGGCCCAAGAGACTTAGGAGGGTGTACAGATTTGGAACCATAGGGTGGACAGTTTCCACTCAATTGTTCACCTTCCTTAAGTCCTGTACAGGCCGATAGTCCTTAGTGCCTGGTTTTAAGACGAGGAGCAAGGGGATATTCCAGGGGGGACTTACAGGTAGTAAGGATCCCTCCTTTTAGGAGTCTGGTTATATGTGGAGCAATTCCCCGTCTGGCTTCCTGGTTCATGGGATATTGTCGTACCTGGACTGGAGTTGCTGTTGCCAATAGCTGAACCATGACTGGGGTACGGTGACTCGCCAAGCCTGGGGAATTTGTCTCAGTCCATACTCCAGGTACATTCCTTTGGAATTGGCGGAGGACG
>PVKV010014822.1:0-55992 GCA_004027835.1 Alouatta palliata
GTATCTGGAGATAGCACTTCCTAAATACTATATGTCTTCCTTTTTCACAATGTATATCCATTTCTTAAAACTTGCTTTGTTTTGTTTTGTTTTTGTAACTTTGTGGTGCAAGTTTATTTTGTCTTGTTTTTAAGATGTATCATAAACTGTTTTCTTTTAGGGAATGAAAGAGATTTACAGAGAAACACCTTTATAAGCAAACATTGAGAATGTTATTAGAACATGTTTTGTTCTCTGCTGCTTTGTATTTGAATGGCATTATTATATCCCTTCCTTCCTATAAACAAACATCCTATTTTTAACCTGGAAAATTCTTCATGTGTATGTTTTATTAACTTAAATTAACCTAGAAAATTAATTTAACAAGCTAATTTAATGAAATAGATGAATGATTTTTTTGGTGTTTTACCCAGAGTAACATTTAATTTGAAGTTTTAATTGTAATGATTAATTTTGTTAAAAAGTAATTAGCAACCACTTAGATGATAAATCTAGATTTATTTTTCAAAATGTAGAAGTAATAGTATAAAATTGAAGAGTTAGAACTATCTAGAGGGAAGTGACCAAGATAACTGACTAGAAGCAGCCAGTGCGGATGGCTCTCGCACAGAGAAACAGAGGGGCAAGCAAATACAACACCTTCAAATGAAATATCCAGATATTCACACTGGGACTAATCAAGAAAACAACCCAAACCACAGACAATGAAGAAAAGCAATATAGGACAACCAGCCACTTGGGAGCGACTCCTCTGCCCAGGGAAGTGGTGAGTCAATGCATGACCCTGGGAAACCATCCTTCTCCCAAAGATCTTTGTAACCCTCAAGTTAGGAGAGCTCCTATTGAACCCACTCCACCAGAGCCTTCAGTCTTCAGTCTGACAGACAGAGCTACATGAAGTCTCAGCACAGCAGTTGCTCAGGCATGTGTGGAGACCCTGGAGCCTTAGATGCTACAGCTTTCTGATAGAAGTAGCTGCAGCTCCATCAAAGTAGAAGGTTAGACTTGTGTACATACCCCTAGGAAGAAGGATGAATCCATGGGTATGCGCAGAATGGCCTGCAGGCCCCACTTCCAGAGCATCTCACAAGGTAAGACCCACTGGCTTGGAATTCCAGCTAGCTACCAGTAGTGGCATTGCACTGCTCTAGTAAGGAGCTCCTTGGGAGAGAGCTGCCATCTTTGCTGTTTGGATATCTTAACTGTCCCAGCCTTCAGGCTTTGGAGAGTCTAAGCCGACTCAGGGCAGAAGTTATCCCCTAGCATATAGCACAGCTGCTCTACCAAAATATAGGCAGACTCTCCTGCTTTAAATGAATGTTGGATCCCATTCCTCCTCACTGGACGAGACCTCCCAACTGGGGCCTCCAGCCACCCCCAGCCAAGGTCTCCAGCTAACAGAGATCTGATTCCCCACAGAATGGCACTTCCAGAGGAAGAAGCAGGCTGCCATCTTTTGCTGTTATGGTGACTTAGTATTTCTAGCCTCTGGGCTTCAGAATGTCTGAAGCAATGTGGGTGCTGAAGTGGACCCCCAGCACAGCACAGCTGCTCTACCAAAATGTCACTAGACTGCTTTTTTAAAGTGAGTCTCAATTTCATTCCTCCTCCCTGGGCAGAACCTCCCAAATGGGGTCTCCAGCTACTTCCTATAGGTGCCTTTGGGCTGGCAACAGGTTTGTGCCTCTTGGAGATAACGCTCCAGAGGGAGGGACAGACTGCCATTTTGTTGTTTTGCAGCTTTCACCACTGACACCTCCAGGTTCTGGAAAATCTGAGGTGACTAGGGACTGGAGCAGACACCAAGCATACTGCAGCAGCTATACGGAAAAGTGGCCAGACTGTTACATGATTGCCCATTCCCATATCTTCACACTGGACAGGTCCCTAGGCCTGAACCTCTAGCCATCCCCTGACAGAGCTATCAAACCTCGACAGAGCCTCCAAGGGCAACTGAAAACCTCTCTGCAACAGTCTCTTCAAGGGAACTAGCCATGCCACCTTTGGAGTAACAAAGGACCAAAGACCCTAAGTGCCTTATCCACACCTCCAATAAGGTGCAGTCAACCCAAGGAGATGAGGTCAGTCCATCTGCCATAGGTGCTAAACATTGCCAACTGCTTGTCACCAGATAAGAAACCCCTGGCTTGTGCACACAGCACAAACCCATCATCTTGGGCTGAATGCACACTGAGCAGGTGCTGACCTGCATCTCTCTGGGATGTAGCCCCCAAAGTCATGCAAACAACCCTTGTTCACAACCACTGCTAAGATCTCTTCCTCTGCTGCCTCTTAGTTAAAGAAGAAACTTAAACACTAAGATTGCTGCAGAGCGGCAGTGAGCTGCTTAAGAATGCCAAGTCATAAACTACAGCCAGCACTTAAGGGGTAGACATACCCACACTTTCAGAACACTGAGAGGGAACATAGCTGAAAATGTGAGGAAACATAGGAGAGCCATACAACTGAGCAATGGTCTACCTAAGTGTCACCTGCTAAAGCAAACCCCAAAGCTTCAATACCAAAAATACCTCACCAATATACCCACCTCTGAAACCAAGGACAAAAAGTTAGCTTCAAATAAAGACCCTACACAATGCCTTGGCTGATGAAAATATCCAGAAATTAAGTTTATTGGCTGTACTCAATCTACACTGCACTTAAAGGAACACCCACATGCATCAATGAGAAAGAACCAATGCAAGAACTCTAGTAACTCAAATGGCCAGAGTGTCATAGGTCTGCCAAATAACTGCACCTTAACCAAACCCAACAAGTTGAAATGAAAGAAATCGAATTTCAAATATAGATAGGACCAAAGATCATTGAGATTCAGGAGGATGGCAAAACCCAATCCAAGGAAAATAAGAATCACATTATAGTGATACAGGAGCTGAAGGACAAATAGCCAGTATAAAAAAGAACCTAACGGGTCTGACAGAGCTGAATAACATAATACAGTAATTTCACAATGTAACCACAAGTATCAACAGCAGGATGAAACAAACCAAAGAAAGAATCTCAGAACTTGAAGATGGATTCTCTGAAGTAAGACACCAGACAAAAATAAAGAAAAAAGAATAAAAATTAATGAATAAAACTTCTGAGAAGTATGGGATTATGCAAAGAGGCCAAATCTATAAATCATTGGCATCCCTGAAAGGCAGGGATGGAAAGCAAACAACTTGAAAAATATGTTTCAGGATATTGTCCACAAAACTTCCCCAATCTTGCTAGAGAGGCCCACAGTAAAATTCAGGAAATAGAGAACTCCCAAGGATTCTACACAAAAAGATCATGCCCTAGACAGATAATCATCAGATTTTCCAAAGCTGAAATGAAAGAAAGAATGTTAAAGACAGCAAGCGAGAAAGAGCAAGTTACTACAAAGGGAACCCCATCAAACTAACAGCAGTCCTCTTAACTGGAACCCTACAAGCCAGAAGAGATCAGAGGCCTATGGTCAACAATCTTTAAGAATAAAATATTCAACCTAGACTTTTATATCCAGCTAAACTAAGCTTCTCAAGTAAAGGAGAAATAAAATCCTTTTCAGATAAGCAAATGTTGATAGACTTCATTTCCACCAACCAGCCTTACAAGAGATCTTGAATAAAGCACTAAATATAGAAAGACCACTACCAGCTAATAAAAAAACACACTTAAACACACAGACAAGTGTCATTTAAAGCAATCAAAGCAATCACACAAGCAAGCCAATGTAATAACCAGCTAAAAGCACAATGACAGGATCAAATCCACACATATCAGTAATAACCAGAGGATATACTGGATAAATGCCCCACTTAAAAGGCAGAGACTGGTAATCTGGATTAAAAAAGCAAGGCCCACTGGTAAGCTATCAAGAGATCCATCTCACCCATAATGACACAGAGGATCAAAATAAGCAAGTGGACAAAAAACCTACTAAGCAAATGAAAAACAGAGAAAAGCAGAGGTTGCAGTCCTAATTTCAGAGAAAATACATTTAAAACCAACAAAGATATTTAAAAAAACAACAAAGGGCACTACATAATGGTAAAGGATTCAATTAGACAAGAAGACCACATCTATTTTAAATATATATGCACCCAACACAGGAGCACCCAGATTTATAAAGCAATTTCTTGGAGACCTACAAAGAGACATAAACTACCACATAAAAATAGTGGGAGATTTCAATACTTTACTGACAATATTAGAAAGATTATCGAGGCAGAAAATGAACAAAAATATTCAAGACCTAAACATAGCATTACACCAAATAGAGTTGATAGATGTTCACCCAAAACCAACAGAATATATGTTTTTCTTATGTCTACATCACATCTACTCCAAAAGCAACCACATAATTGGACATAAAGCAATCCTTGACAAAAGTAAAAGTATCAACATCATAACACATTCTTGGACCACAGCACAATAAAAATACAAGTCAACATAAATAAAATCATTCAAAACCATACAATTACTTGGAAATTAAACAGCATGGTCTTGTATAACTTTTGGGTAAAAAATAAAACTAAGGCAAAAATCAAGAAGCTCTTTGAAAAAAATGAGAAGATAGGATATATCAGAATCTCTGGCACACGAAATGCCAATATCAAAAAGTAAAAAAGATGTCATATTAGCAAATTAACTCTGCAACTGAAATAATTACAGAAGCCAGAAAAAAATCAACCCCAAAGTTAGCAAAAGATGAGAAATAACGAAAATCAGAGCTGAACTGAATCAAAGCTGAACTGAGACATGAAAAACCACTAACAAAAAATAAATGAATCCAGAAGTTGATTTTCTGAATAAAGTAATAATTAGATAGGTCACTAGGTAGACTAGGAACAAAAAAGAGAAGATTCAAATAAACATAAATGACAGAGGGAATGCTAATACTGACCCCACAGAAATTAAAATTTAAAAAAAAAGCACAAACCATTATGAACACCTCTATGCACACAAATTAGAAAACCCAGAAGAGGTAGATAAATTCCTGGACAAATACACCCTCCTAAAACTGAGCCAGGAATAAACTGATTCCCAGGATAGACAAATAATGAGCTCAAAAATTGAATCACTAATATATAGCCTACCAACCAGAAAAAGCCCAGGATCTGAAGGATTCACAGCTGAATTCTTCCAGATGTACAAAGAAAAGCTGGTTCAATTCCTACAGAAACTTTTCAAAAAATTGAGGAGTTGGGACTTCTTCCCAACTCACTTTATGAGACCAGTATCATCTTGATACCAAAACCTGGCAGAGATGCAACAAAAAAAGAACACCTCAGGCCAACATTCTTTTTTTTTTTTTTTTTTTTTTTTTTTGAGACAGAGTCTCACTCTGTCGCCAGGTGCCAGGCTGGAGTACAGTGGCGTGATCTCAGCTCGCTGCAACCTCCACCTCCCACGTTCAAGCAATTCTTCTGCCTCAGCCTCCAGAGTAGCTGGGACTACAGAGCACGCCACCATGCCCAGCTAATTTTTGTATTTTTAGTAGAGACAGGGTTTCACCATGTTAACCAGGATGGTTTCGATCTCTTGACCTTGTGATCCACATGCCTCAACCTCCCAAAGTGCTGGGATTACAGACATGAGTCACTGCTCCTGGTCAGGCCAATATTCTTTATGAACATTGATACAAAAATCCTCAATAAAATACTTGCAAACTGAATGCAGCAACACATCAAAAAGCTAATCCACCATAGGCAAGTAAGTTTTATCACTGAGAGGCAAGTTTGGTTCAACATATGAAAATCAATAAATGTGATTTGTCAAATAAACAGAACTAAGACAATAATCACTTAATTACCTCAATAGATGCAGAAAAGGCTTTTGAAAATTCAACATCCCTTTATGTTAATATCTCTCAATAAACTAGGTATTGAAGGAACATACCTAAAAATGATAAGAGTCATCTATGACAAAACCACAACCCACATTATACTGAATGGGCAAAAACTGGAAGCATTCCCTTTGAAAACTGGCAGAAGACAAGGATGCCCTCTCTTATGATTTCTATTCAGTATATTATTGTAAATCCTAAAAAATAAAGGGCATCCAAAGAGAGAGAGAAAGTCAAACTAACTTTTGTTTGCACATGACAAATTATATATCTAGAAAACTCCATACTTTTGGCCCCAAATTTCTTTCAGCTGATAAATGACCTCAGAAAATTTTCAGGATTTAAAATCAGTGTATAAAAATCAATAGCATTCCTATACACCAACGACAACCAAACTGAGAGCCAAATTAGAACAGTAATTCAACTCATAGTTGCTACACATTCAAAATAAAATACAGCTAACCAGGGAAGTGAAAGACTTCCACAATGAGAATTATAAAAGGAAGCTCAAAGAAATCAGAGAACACACACAAAAAAAATTAAAACTATCCCATGCTCATGGATAGGAAGAATTAGCATCATTAACGGCTATACTACTAAAAACAATTTACAGATTTACAGATTCAGTAATATTGCTACCACCGATATCATTCCTTACAGAACTAGAAAAAAATATTTTAAAAAATATATATGGAACCAAAAAAGAGCCCAAAGAGCCAAGTCAATCCTAAACAAATAAACAAAGCTGGAGGAAATCATGTTACATGACTTTGAATTATACTACAAGAATACTGTGACCAAAGCAGCATGGTAGTCACACAAAAACAGACACATAGACAAATGAAACAGAATAGAGAGCCTAGAAATAAGGCAGTGCATCTATGAACATCTGATCTTTGACAAAGCTGACAAAAACCAGCAATGGGGAAATGACACCCTACTCAATAAATGGTGCTGTGATAGCTGGATAGCCATATGCAGAAGATTTAAGCTGGACCCTTTCCTTACACCATATACAAATTTCAACTCAAGATAGATTAAAGATTTAAATGTAAAAAGCAAGTTATAAAAACCCTAGAAGACAACCTATGCAATGCCATCCTGAACATAGGAACAGGAAAAGATTTCATGACAAAGACACCAAAAACAATCAGAACAAAAGCAAAAATTGACAAATGGGAGCTAAATAACCTCAGAGCTTCTGCACAGCAAAAGAAACCATTAACAAAATAAACATATAACCTACAGAATGGGAGAAAATATTTGCAAACTACACATCTGACAAAGGTCTAATATCAGCATCTATAAGGAACTGAAATTTACAACAGAAAAACAACCCATTCAAAAGTGGGCAAAGGATATTAACTGACATTTGTTAAAAGAAGACATACATGTAGCCAAGAAATATGTGAAAAAAAGTTCAGTGTCATTGATTATCAGAGAAATGCAAATAAAAACCACAGTGAAATACCATGTTAGTCTTTATTCATGCTGCTGATAAAGACATACCAGAGACTGAGAAAAAAAAAAGAGTTTTAATCGAATTTACAGTTCCACATGGTTGAGGAGGTCTCAGAATCATGGTGGGAGGTGAATGGCACTTCTTACATGGTGGCAGCAAGAGAAAATGAGAAAGCAGCAAAAGTGGAAACCTCTTATAAACCTGTCAAATCTCATGATACTTATTCTCTATCACGTGAATAGCACAAGAAAGACCAGCCCGATGATTCAATTATCTCCCCCCAGGTCCCTCCCACAACAATTGAATTCACATTTCAAAACCAATCATGCCTTCCCAAGAGTCCCCCAAAGTCTTAACTCATTTCAACGTTAACCCAAAAGGCCACAGTTTAAAGTCTTATCTGAGACAAAGCAAGTCCCTTCCACCTACGAGCCTTTAAAATCAAAAGCAATCTAGTTACTTCCTAGGTAAAATGGGGATACAGGTATTGGGTAAATATAGCTGTTCTAAATATGAGAAATTGGCCAAAACGAAGGGCTACAGGGCCCATGCAAGGCTAAAATCCAAAGGAGCAGTCCAATTTTAAAGCTCCAAAACGATCTCCTTTGACTCTGGGTCTCACATCCAGATCATGCCGATGCAAGAGATGGATTCTGATGGTCTTGGGCAGCTCCATCTCTCTGGCTTTGCAAGATATAGCCTCTCTCCTGTCTGCTTTCACAGACTGGCTTTGAGTGTCTGCAGCTTTTCCAGACACACAGTGGAAGCTGTCAGTGGAGCTACGATTCTGGGGTCTGGAGGATTTTGGCCCTCTTCTCACAGTTCTCCTAAGTAGTGTCCCAGTAGGGACTCTGTGTAGGGGCTCCGACCCCACATTTCCCTTCAGCACTTCTCTAGCAGAGGTTCTTCATGAGGGCCTCTCCTCTGCAGCAAACTTTTGCCTGAGCATTCAGGCGTTTCCATACATCTTCTGAAATCTAGGTGGAGGTTCCCAAACCTCAGTCCTTGGCTTCTGTGCACCTACAGGCTCAACACCACGTGGAAGCTGTCAAGGCTTGGTGTTTCTACCCTCTGAAGCTCTATGTTGTCCCTTTTCAGCCATGGCTGGAGCAACTGAGACACAGGGCATCAAGTTTCCAGGCTGCACACAGCATGGGGGACCCTGGGCCCTGTCCACAAAACCACTTTTTCCTCCAGGATCTTGGGACCTGTGATGGGAGGGGCTGCTGTGAAGACCTCTGACATGCCCTGGAGAACATTTTCGCATGGTCTTGGGGATTAACATTAGGCTCCTTGCTCCTCACGCAAATTTCTGCAGCTGGCTTGAATTCTCCTCAGACAATGGGTGTTTCTTTTCTATTGCCTCGTCAGGCTGCAAATTTTCTAAACTTTTATGCTCTGTTTCCCTTTTAAAACTAAATGCCTATAACAGCACCCAAGCCATTACTTTGCTGCTTAGAAAGTTTTTTTTTTTTTTTTTTTTTTTTTTTGGCAGATACCCTAAATCATCTGTCTCAAGTTTAAAATTTCACAAATCTCTGGGGCGGGGGCAAAATGCCACCAGTGTCTGTACTAAAATATAGCAAGAGTCACCTTTGTTCCAGTTCCCAACAAGCTCCTCATCTCTACCTGAGACCACCTCAGCCTGGACCTCATTGTTCATATCACTATCAGCATTTTGGACAAAGCCATTCCACAAGTCTAGGACGTTCCAAACTTTCCCACATATTCCTGTCTTCTGAGCCCTCCAAACTATTGCAAACTCTGCCTGTTACTCAGTTCCAAAGTTGTGTCCACATGTTTGGATATTTTTTCAGCTATGTCTCACACTATTAGTACCAATTTACTGTATTAGTCTGTATTCATACTGCTGATAATAACATACCTGAGACTGAGAAGAAAAAGAGATTTAGTTGGACTTATAGTTTCACATAGCTAGAAAGGCCTCAGAATTATGACGGGAGGTGAAAGGCATTTTTACATTGCAACAGCAAGAGAAAATAAGAAGGAAGTGAAAGCAAAATCCCCTGATTAACTCATCAGATCTCGTGAAATTTATTCACTGTCATGAGAATAGCATGGGAAAGACTGGCTCCCATGATAGAGTTACCTCCCCCTGAGTCCCCTTGTGGGAATTCTGGGAGCTACAATTCAAGTTGAGATTTTGGTGGGGACAAACACAAACCATATCACACACCATCTCACACCAGTCATAATGACTATTATTAAAGGATCAAAAAATTACAGATGCTGGTGAGGTTGTAAAGAAAAGATAACACTTATACACTGTTGGTGGGAGTGTAAATTAATGTAACCGTTGTGGAAAGCAGCATGGCGATTCCTGAAAGAATTAAAAGCAGTACTACCATTTTACCCAGCAATGCCATTACTAGGAACATACCCAGAGAAACAGAAAGCATTATACCATAAAGATGCATGCACGTGAGTGTTCATTGCAGCACTGTTAACAATAGCAAAGACATGCCAAATGCCCATCAATGACAGACCGGATAAAGAAAATATAGCACACATACACCACAGAATATTATATAGCCATAAAAAAGAATGAGATTATGTCTTTTGCTAGAACATGAATGGAGCTGGAGGCTATCATCCTTAGCAAACTAATGCAGAAATAGAAAACCAAATACCACATGTTTTCACTCATATGTGGGAGCTAAATGATAAAACTTAGGAACACAAAGAAGTAAACAACAGACACTGGGATCTACTTGAAGAGGGAATGTGAGAGGAGGGAGAGGAGCAGAAAAGAAAATTATTGAGTACTGGGCTTAATACCTGGGTGATGTAATAATATGTATAACAAATCCCTGTGACATATGTTTATATATGTAACAAACCTTTACACATGCCCCCCAAATCTAAAATAATTTTTAATTAAACAAATAAGTTATGATAGAAAAAATGAGAGCTATCTAGAGTATTATCCTGTATTGAAGAACATCTTTCTCTTTTAGACCTATAGTGGCATCTAAGTAACTATACCTAAAAATCTATTACATTAGGTTTGCTCCCAATCTTCTTAAATGACTCATCAATGTAAGCATAATGAGAAAAAATTAGTGATGATTAAATTCAGGCTGAGTTGGGGTGCAGGCTTTGATAAGTTCTACCACTTGGGTATACTGAGGAAACAAAGCTATAATTTACCAAGAACATTATAGAATTAATGTGGGTTATTTCTAAGTCCACCTCTGATTAGAAGTCTAAGAAAAATACACAATTTAATGGTTTCACTCTCACTGTGTGCAAGAACTGCTGGCTTCATGGCAGGTCACAGGTTGGACTACGGTCTCTGGTCCATAGAGCTCTCACAAGATAGTTTTGAATTGGCAGGAGGTTTATTCCCATGAATAATATAAGCCAACTTTAGGATGAGGACTATTTTTTAAATTGCATTACCATCTTTTTTTAATGTTATTTCCTGTACATTTCTGTGACAAGTGCAATAACATGATTCCCAATCATGCATTGCTAAATTAATGGTAAATTATCAGGAAATTTGAAACCAACTACCAACTTTCTTCTTTGTTGAAACTGTATTAGCAATTACTGGCCTAAGTTTCTCACATTTCTTATATTCATATCCAAAGTCAAGTGTAAATTATAATATAGAACAAAAAGAAGGAAAAATTAAATAAAATATCATCTTTCTCTCAATATGTAGTATTTTATAGACAGACAGAAATATCATTGTCTGTTTTCAATGGCAAGCCTATTCACAAATACCTAGAAGTCCTATGAAAGATTTAGAGAGGATTGAAGAAAAAAATGTTAGCACTTGTTACCTAAAGTTAGAATATTTTATATCCTAAGAAGTATTTTACTAAGCATCCAGGAACCTAATCCTAGTTTTATGACTAAGAGAATGCATGTATTTTCATCTAACCTAAAAATGTTTCTTTGTTGTACAGAAAGTTTCAATATTAAAACCTTATTTTGCTTTAAAATATGTAAATTAATGCAAACTTGCAGATTCAGAGCCTGAAAAATATTTCTGAATCTGACTCCAAAAATATTAAATAGTCAGCAAGTAATTATTTAAATTAAAAATGGAAACGCCAACTCATCTTCCTCGAATTGCATTCTTCTAAATACTGCTTTGTGAGTGCACAAAAAGCTTCTATTAATACATCTTTGATTTCAACTTTAACTGGGTACGTAAAACTTAATCATAAGGTTGATATGTACAGGGGATATTAGTGAGAATAATTAAAATAAAGGTTTTAAACTACACTTTTTAATGAAAAATTACAGTTTTCTACATAAAGGGTTGCAGCAAGTTATCTACAAAGCGATCAAATAGAGGTAGGATTCATTGTGAGGAGCAAAAACTTTCAAGGCTCGTAATCCCAGCACTTTGGGAGGCCAAGGCGGGTGGATCACGAGGTCAAGAGATCGAGACCATCCTGGTCAACATGGTGAAACCCCGTCTCTACTAAAAATACAAAAATTAGCTGGGCATGGTGGCACGTGCCTATAGTCCCAGCTACTCGGGAGGCTGATGCAGGAGAACTGCTTGAACCCAGGAGGCGGAGGTTGCAGTGAGCCGAGATTGCGCCATTGCACTCCAGCCTGGGTAACAAGAGCGAAACTCCGTCTCAAAAAAAAAAAAAAACTTTCAAGGTTCAACATTGAGGGACAGACACACCTAGCTTGTGTTGTAACTTTCCTTAATACTTATGGGTCTTCATCAAATTGCATAATGCTTCTAAATTTCAGTTTGCTTTCTTCATAAAATGGTTGTTGGAATTTTTTTCAGATGAGTCAATGTGATTATTTTCATATATTGCTTAGTACAATGTCTTGAACATAATAGCTATGCAACAACCGTAATTCATTTTCATATTATTTTTTATTTTGCATATAATCATTTCAGTGAAGAGTGCTTTTACTTTAAGAGCCATCACGTGAATGCATGCATCTTTTATCAAATTTTGGGGAAATATATTTAAAGAACACTACCAGGTTTGTGTGGTAGAGCCATAGCAAACTCTGCACAATTAATTAACTCAAAAGTTCAGTCTTCAGATCCTGACCTGATCCCAGGTCATCCTTGTTTTTAACTTTCTGAACTGGCTTAGTTTCTTAATAGCTTGTTCCCTTTCTATGAATGAGTCTAAAATGTTCTGCTAAAAAAAAAAAAAAAAAAAAAAAAAAAAGAAGAAGAAACAAAAAAAAAATCATTTTCTGCAGCTAATATCCAGTAGATTTCATTTTAAGGAATCACTCCAGGTTCAGCTTTCTACTTTCTAAACTATCTTACTCTGATTTAGCAACAATCATGCCTGGATTTTTCCTCTCTGACAGGCCTCTTCAAATGCATATTACTGCCTCTTGTATCAATTTCCCTTCCAAGATTTGCAGTTAAAGAGCCAGTTCTCTCCTCTGCCTTTTAGGCCAACTCCAGCTAGATGAAAAAATATACATCTGATTTCCAGAGAAGGTTGTTCAAAAATCCTTCATAATGTCCTGAAATGTAGTCTTTTCTCTTTTCTTTCAGCCTTATTGGCTATTCATTCTATTCTAGCTCTCCCACCTTCATATTCACAATGACAGCTAAGGCAAAGAAATAATCACTTTAATTCCTCAAGTTAAACGTAATTCTCAGTGGAGATATCACAAGATTAGATTTTTTTAAATGTCAAGAAAAGATAGCCAGTTGACAAAAACACTAGAGAATTCTAATCAAAAAGACCATCAATTAAAAAAATACTGACACATGAAACAAAAGCATATTTGTTAAATTCCTAGTAAGTATAGCTCAGTTGGCTTACCACAGGGCTAAGGAAATAAATGATAATAAGGACTAGAAATAGAAGTAGGGCCTAGATCATAAAGGATGTTTCATGCTATGAATTATGATTAGAAATCTATCTTATTGACAAGAATACTGAGCAACAAAACAATATTTTCAAATTTGTGATTTAGGAAAGAAATTCTGATTGGAATAGATTTTTGTCTTTGTAAGGTCGGCGGAAAGGAAAGTTGAATAGACCTAGAGTCAGGCTAGTCACGTTATTGACCTCACCGGGCTGCTCCTTCACAAGCAGAGGAGGCAGGCCTGAGCTTCCAGGATAGGGGGTTTTTATAAGGGTTGATCGTGGGAGCAGGCAAGCTATACATTCTCTGAAAAATGACATCTCTTAGTTGTTTTTGCCAAATGTTAACAGCCTTGCATTATTCTAGTTAGGGTTACATAACAGAAGGAAATGGGGAATAGGTCTATTGGTGGCAACAGCAATAAGTGGGGGAGTAGAGAGGGGAACTGGATTCTTTACTTAACAATCTTAGAAAACACATTCAACCTTGAACCAGAGAGGCGAGTGTTGCAATGAGCTGAGAAACTGAGATTTCGCCATTGCACTCCAGCCCAAGAGACAAGAGTGAGACTCCATCTCAAAAAAAAAAAAAACAAAAATAAAAAACAAACCATATTTTTTTCACTCCTGATGGTAAAATCATAAAATCATATTACTTTCCTTTTCCATCACTTCTACCATCATACTTTTCAATCTAACAAGTTTCATTTAGATGCGATGATATAGAAATAAAATGGCTTGGCCTGAATTAAAGTTGTAAAAACCAATGCTTTATTTTCCAAAACAGGCTATGAATTCATAATTATCGCTGAAACTCAAAAAGTCCTTATGGAGTTGGCAAGCTAAGTGATATTATCTACATTTGCAGATGAAAATGAGAAGCCTAGAAAGGTCAATTTATTATGGAATGTTATACTATAAAAGGTAGAGCCTGGGCAGTCTCTTACATGTAACTAAAAATGGCAGAGCAAGAATTTCTGTCTCTGCAAACTATGGGCTTTCTCTTTAAACATGATGAAAATGCTAGAGAAGATAAAATGATAAAAAATAAAGGATAGCAAATGTAAATGTGTATGAGCAGGGGCATGAGTGGTATAGGATTGACTGATATGTGAAGGTCTTTATAAGGGCTGATCTTCATGGAAGTTGAATTATTGCAAGTGCTTTTTTAAAAAAGCATGACAGGAACAATAAACCTTATACTCAACAATAATTGCAACCTAGAAAAATGTGCTTACTTGAAGTATTGTCTTTTCACTGTATTAGAAAAGTTGATCCAATACAAAATAAGCTGCTAATGTAGATGTGATCACTAAAATGTCAAAAGAGTGAAGTTAAGGACCTTCTTTATGATAATAAATACAAAGGAAGAAAAACAAAAGCAAAACATAGCATCAAGGACTGTGGTGGTTGGACTATTTACATTTTTTTCTTCTGACAATTTCTTAAAAAACAACTTGGCTTAGTTATAATTTCCCTTATTTAAGAACTTTTTCTAGAATCCAGCAATTGTCATAAACACAAAGAATCACAAGTAGCCATTCCATTTTCCATGACAGCCATCTGGTACAGGAGTTTGCTGCCTGTAATCAAGAATAGGAGTTTAACCCAGGCAACTGGTTGATTCTGTTCTCACTTCCTTTACAGAAACCCTAACAAATTGTACTCTGCCTAATTACCTGTCTACTGATAACATCATCAGTTCCATGATAGCCTGTTCCTGAACTGAGGTTAGCATCAAACTTAACAGGTGACACAGGGACAAGGTATCCCAATACTCTTTAAGAAAGCCTGTGTCCTGAGTGGTACAAGCTCACCGGTTCTGTAAAAGATAGGAAGTTAATACAAAGTAGAAAATAAGGACAAGATGAAAGTCAAATGGAATTATCACAAGCTAGAAAACACACTCCAAAGTTTATTTCTGCAAAATAAACTTTTTGATGATAAAGCAGAAGATAAAACAGAAATTCTGATTGCTATACAAATTCTTCCAAATTTACATTTTAATGCCTTTTCAATACTGGCCTAACAAAACATTTCTTAAAAGTGTAGAATTTCTCTTCTTCCTTTTGAACCTCAGTTATTTTTTAGGACTCTGAGCTTGAAACTAGCTAGCTAAACCATCTAGAACAATGTGTCAAGTTGACTCAATTAAGGACAAAATAAAAATAAATTTCCATGGAAATAGAGAGTTGTATTCTCATGAATGCCAAAATAATGCCTGATGAATAATATTATTACAGTGAATACAAATGAAATCATAATTTGCCACTTACTTAATTTGTGCTATTAAATGCTTGATAAGAATGTCAGAAGTGTTTTTTAAAATGCTCATTAAAATGGTTTATTATAATGAGGTAGAATTACTATTAAAAGATTAATATGAATCACGCATGTTTTGGGAAAGGATTGAAAGGGAAAATGTAGAGAAAAAAATATTAACATCAAATATGGATCATGAATTTATGTTTTCTGAGAATGTCATAGGAGAATTATGCAGCATTTAAAAGCACAAGGTTTATGGAAAAATGAAATGTATACCTTAAGCACTCTTTAATATAAATGCATACCTAAATGTAAGAAATAAATGCTAATAAATACTTTCATATTTTCCACATTTCAAGGTTAAGGTATATAAAAGACATATTTTATTTCAATGACATATGAGTTGATATAATTATAATTTATAATTGCACATTAAATATACTTTACCATATAAGAAATTTGTATGCATTTCTGAAACTTTATTTTTAGCGTTTATGAACTTTTTATGCTTACCAACATGAAGACATTTATTCTTGCAATATTTTTCAAACATATTTTGTATTATAGACATAGTATGCATCCTTTATATAAATACTGTTTATTTGTAATATCCAATTTCCATTGCTTTTGAATGTTATCAGGAAAGATTTAGTGTAAAATAATATAGTCTCTAGAACTGATCAGTTTTAGTTTCAGGAGGAATATTCACAAGCAACGTCAAAATGAGAAATGAAAAATTATCTGCTGAATTTGGCTCCTGTATTTTGAAAAGCAGCTTATATAAGCAAACCAAAATTCTATCATCTGATAGAATAACAAGCATGTTTTCACACATTGAATATTTTAATCCTATTTGTCAGTTTGTTAGCTTGCTTTTCCAAATCTCTCATTTAAACTGGCCCACAGAATCTCTGGTTAACATAAGTCTAGCAAAAAGAAATGGGTCTCTGACACTAGGCTGTTAAAAGGTCAACAAGAGTGACAGCTTCAGCATCTCAATTACAGATTTTCAGCTAAAAGCCAACTGATGTCAAGATTAAGTCAAAGCTGAGACCTCATCGTAATAAACAGATTGTCAAAACAGGAAAGCAGTGCACGGTTTAGACCAGAAAGCATAAGAAGCTGGCTTTATGTAAATCTTAGGGCATGACAGAGATCTGAGGGGCCTTCAAACACCAAGTCTACCTCTTTGCCATTGATACATTAAATCTTGGAGGTCTGTTGATCTTCCACATATAATGAGACAGAGAGAGAGATGTTTTTGTGTCTGTGGTGATGGTTTGGGATTGGGGGAAGGTTTAACATATATCAGCTTTCAGATAGTTTATTCATTTTGGCATCTGTAATAAACATAGAAGTAGTAAAAACAATTAGAAGAAGGAATGGAAACAAATGGTAGTAATTTAGCGATATATAGGTGCTGCATTAACAAATAGGAAACGATGCTGATGGTGGAAATGCAAACCAAAGGTGAAATAGGCATATTTAGAATTTTTCTTATTTAAAACTATGTCTTGAGAGCTATTCAGGACAGAGATAACTTTAAAAAGAAACTGAAATAAACATTGTAAAATTAATAGCAGATATTGTTGGAAAGGGGCTTTGGATCAATTTACAGAGCTGTAGGGGTATCTTGAAATGATATGACTACATATGGAAATTGAGGATATATCCAAGAAACTTGCCATAATTTACAGTGGAATATTATTTGCCATCACATATGCACACAGTAAAATACGACTAATATATATTGACCGTATATTGGGCACCAGACTCTCTTCTAGGTTTTTGAAATCAGTTAGATAATAAAAAACAAATTCTGCCTTTAAGGTGTGTACATTTTCATAAGCTGGAAGGTGGTAAGGGCTATGTAAAAATATACATGTTGCAGTGGGAATTTGGATGCTGTGTGTGTGCGGACGTGAGTGCATGCATGGGTACACAGACGTGTATGTGTGTGTTTGTGTGTGTGTTGAGGCAATTGCAATTTTATTTTATTTTTGTTGTTTATTTATTTGTATTTTTATGTTTTGAGATGGAGTCTTGCTTTATTACCCAGGCTGGAGTGCAGAGGCCTGATTTCAGCTCACTGCCACCTTCACCTCTCAGGTTCAAGCAATTCTTCTATTCAGTCTCCTGAGTAGCTGGGATTCCATGCACACACCACCATGCCCAGCTAATTTATTTATGTATGTATTTTTAGTAGGGATGGGGTTCCACCATGTTGGCTAGGCTGGTCTCAATTTCCTGACCTAAAGTGATCTGCCCACCTCAGCCACCCAAAGCGCTGATTATAGGCATGAGCTACTTTGCCCCACCAAGAGTTGTAATTTTAAATATAATGCTATGTTCAAGGCAAGATTAATTGATAAAACATTTTGCAAAGATCTGAGGAATACTACCATGAGACTCTTAAATAATAATTTTAAAATTGTAACATAATTAAATTTAAAATATATAAATGAGAAACTGATGAAAAAGTGATGGATAAATGGGCAGACATATGTTAAAGCAAATGTAATAAAATATTAAATGAGAGGTAGTGGGTATTCCCTGTAAATTTCTTTCACCTTTGCAGAATGTTTAAACATTTTAAATAAAATTTTGGAACAAAAAATGTAGAAGGATTTTCTCTGTACACACATTTTCTAATTTTTACATATCTTCATTTTCTTTCTTTTTTCTTTCCCAGTCCTTATGCCTCTATTTCTAAAAATTATATATGAAAATTTATTTTAAATTATATTCTGTGTTCTACTATCTTGGCAACAATTAATTTCCAGAAATAATGTTTACTTTTCTCACATGACTTTACATTCAGAACTTCACTTCTAAACAGTAAGATATTCTTTAACTTTCCTTGCTAAATTTCAGAGCATGAGGAAACCAGAGGCTAAGCCTCAGATAAAGTCATCCAATGAAGTATAAATACCAAAAAGAAAAAAAAAAAAAAAAACACTCTAGACAGGCAGTAAGTGTTGTTTTTTTTTCAAAAGATGGGCAGTAATACTTGTGTAATCACTTTCAAAGTTTTACCTGATTCTAAGAAATAGAATGACTTGAATATGACAAAGACTGATTGTCAACTATGTATTTAATTGACAGACAGATTTTAAAATCATAAACTCATAATTGCATTTTATAGTCTATTGAATAATGTCCCTAAAATTAGAGCGCATATAGCTCATGCTATCAATGATTATGTGAGTTAAAACCAAAAAACCCAGCTTCCTTTTTTAAAAACCTTATTCCTATATGAATACACTTCTTAAAGATAAAGAAATTATAATTAAAGAAAAGAGAAGAATCCTTCATTTCTAAATACTGGCTCCTGTGAGGGCAAAATACCTTATATCCTGTCCCAAGAACATAATAGGTCCTTAACTAAAGAGATTATAGCTCAAAATACAGGTAATAGATCTGCATCAAGTCAATGCATATTCATGTATTTCTCTTTTGCTACCATATATGTTATGCTATTCTAGTGTGAGGAGGCAATGTCTCCTTCCCATTTTTCTTATTCTTGTGATTTATTTTTTCTCATCACTCTCTCTTCCTTTATGTTACCACAATGAAATTCAGTGATTTTAAGTGGTAATTTTTTTAAGAGAATATGGATACATGATCACATCTTTCATGTTTTAGCTAAATAACCTATTCCTTCATTTCCATTGAACTTCAATTTTCTTATCTTTAAAAGTAGATAATAATAGTGACTCTTATGAAATGTTGGCAAGAAGGATACAATAATAGATTCCAGAGATACTGAAGGGTGGCTTTTTGGTTTTACCGAATTTTATTTATTATCACCTTACTAGGCAACAATGTGGTATTTTGGCAGTTTATTGGGAGATTTACATTTTTAGCGTTTTTCTTTCTAAAGTTTATCTAGCATAATTTTTATAATATAATACATTCAGACATTTCAAGTGCTATATTTTCTCAAAGACATTTGTTTTTCCTTTATAAGTTCTACGTTGCTGTTTACCTCTGGCTAATCATGTGTTCAAACGTTAACAAAACATTTTATATACCTTATAACAAAAAACTGATTTTTTAATGTTTCATAAAAATTAATACCCCCAAATTTAACAACACATGAATTTATAACCCATCAGTATCATTAGCAGCATGAAAAATTAATAAATGGCATTAATAATGTCATTTTTATTAAAATGGTTGAACTTTTTTTAATCACTCCCAATATGTAAGGTAATATTATATGTTGTTAATTATAAAAACAAAGATAAACTTTAAATAATAGACTGACAGTTGGAACATGTTTAAATTTATGTAAAATTGTAAAATAGTGTAATAGATATAAATTTATAGGATAACCAAAACCCTTCCTTGAAATTATTCTTAGACGAAGAAGCAACTTGGGCAAAGCTTTGTCTTCTCCTCAGGAGGCCCATATTTAGTTACTAATCTCGACGGAGGTTAAATGCCTGGCCATTGTGCTTCAAAATCCATTCATCCTAACTCAAAACTGATCTTTGGACAAGGTAAGTCCTTTATTCCACGGACATCCAAGTCTTACTCCCGACTCTGTCTAATCTTGCTTCCTTCCCTGAAACAGGCATCCTTTTGAGAATAAAACTGTCTTGGCAAAAATCAGAACAGGGAGAAAATTCTAACAGTGGAAAGGATCTGATCTAACCAACTCCATTTTGCCTTCATCTTGCAAACTACCCTTGGTTATTTCTGGGTTTGGCCCACACTATCTTTGGGAAAATTTTAGTTTATAATTTAAATGATGATAGCCCTTCCCCTCCATTAAACCACCTTTATAAAACTAATGAAAGACCACCATGTTAGAAGGATGAGAGAAGCCAGAATTATGCTAAGATATAGGCATTACACGATTACCAGGCATTATTCTGCAAGTCACATAATTTGCAACTTCCCCAATAACTTCGGCAGATAAAATCACCGTTGTAGAACCTAAGACTAGTCTTTTGAGATCTCTTTTCAGGCTTTTGCATCTCTGATGAATAGATGGCCCCACCGAGTCCATGACACTTGACTGAACTAGTGCTGTGGCCGCCACTCAGAAGGGGGCTAAATGCATAGGAACTATTTTCCACATCCCTATGATTATATCTCCAACCAATCAATAGCACCCATTCCCTAGCCAGCCCTCTCCTTAAGGAACTATCTCTGCAAATCCCTAACCTCCAAATTCTGGGGAAGGCTGATTTGAGTAATAATAAGATTCCAGTCACCCTTTTAGCCAGCTCTGTGTATTAAAATTTTTTTCTATTGCAATTCCTCTGTCTTGTCATCAACTCTATGTGGGAAGTGGGCAAAAGAACCCATTGAACTGTTACGAGATCAAACCTCAAACAGCTGTTCTCCATTGATCTCAGATAATCAAATCCTATTTTCTGGGGGAACCAAAAATGAACGATTCTTAGAAAAAACAAAAATACGGTATTTCTAGGTACTTGAAAAATTATCATTATGGTTTATATGAAAATAGGTAACTACAGTGAATTTCCATTTTATCTACAATATCCAGGCAAGAGCTTTGGCTGTAATTCTAACTCAGCTTGTGCCAGCCATGTGGTCTTCTATGTTACTATAATTTCTTTAATTTTCTTATATGCATAATGTATTATTCATAGTGCAAACTCGTGATATAATGAACTAAATAATGTAAGAAAGCACACTTAATGACTGTACTAACTTAGGTCAAACATTCTGAGTTAGGGCATGTTTTAGTAGATAAATATAGGATACATGCTCATCTTTTAATAACAACAGTATTCATGGATGAAATTCTATAAATTATTTGCATTTGAAACACAATCTCAACTTCAGTTCCAAAATAAGAACAGAGACATAAATGAGCTTCGTATTTATACTTGAATCAACTGAACAACCTCAGCAACCAGTAGGTGGCTTAAGAAAAAACAATGCTGTTCACTTCTGACACGCAAGAATTCAAAGTACACTTATGAAATTTATTTTTAATGCTTGTAAGAGTAATGTAGTAAGAAAATCTCATTGCAATCCTGTCAACACTCAATTGTAAGCTGTAATGTCAAAGACCACATAGTTTCTTATAATTCTATGAAATACAACACAAACCTAATAAGTGATAGGAACATTAAAAACGAGTAACAAACACTAAATTCTGGTAGTTTCAAAAACTCAATTTTTCTCAGAAGAAGAAACAAAAATTACAGGTGAATTCTTACAGTATTAACTCCTTAACAAAAGCCATACTAAATAATAGCTTCCAGAAAACTTTTCATTTTACATTTTTCCTTTCACACTGTGTGATTCTGTACTCTATTTCACAGAACAATGCTCCACTGAACGCTGTCACTCCCACAAATGGTATGGTAGCTGTCAGTGATTTTCAAAGGAAGCTGAATGATATGTACATATCATATTTTAATGTGTTCAAAACACATGGATCTTTTTGGTGTTAATAGAGAATACAAAATGTGACCAGAAGGTGACACATGGCTCATGCTGTGGGACCAAACAGCATGAAACCACAAGCTTTATTAGTGATTCTTCTCATAGCAGCTGGCCAATGGATCATGAAAATGAATCAGATATATTAGGATTTTTTTTTCTTTTTTCACTTTCTGCATTCACAAGCAATTATGAACTGTTGGATTCCACATGTTGATGGGTTTATTTCAACTCTCTGTCTTTTACTTTATAGGTTTCCATTCTAAAATCATACACCCTAACTCATGTGTTTGTTACAGATAACAAACCAATTTGAAGCTCTTGTTGACTATCTTCCAGTAAAAATGCATGTTAGGAAATATGCCTTTCCTTTAAGTTGAAAAAGTCCCACAGTTGTCACACTGCCATGTGTGTACCTATGTAACAATCTTGCATGTTCTTCACATATACCCCCAAACCTAAAATGCAATAAAAAGTATATATATTAAAAAAAAAAAAGAAAAGAAAAAGTCCCACAGTTGTTTTGAGTAAGCCAAACTTTTCTTATTAAATATAAAATGAGTGCATGTATTGTATTCTCAAAATAATAAAGAGTACAAATCTGAATTTATACCTAACCTCATTTAATACAGCTGTATTGCAATTCTCTTCCCAGACTCCACAAGAGCAAAGAAAACAGAAATTCAAATTAATTAATTTTCTATCCGTAAGAAATATTTTGTATCACACTATTCAATATTGGGGATACTGAGATTTGGATGCATGGTGTTTCTGAATGAGTATCCCTTCAACATAATATTCTCCAGATGTGAAAAGAAGAGTACCTACCACAGAAAGGAAAAAAAAAAAAACAACTTCTCATCAAGAATACTAATTACTCTCACTTAAAGTATCAGCTGAAATTAGTTGGAGATCCATTTTAAGTAAGTTTAGTCATCAGTTGTAGCCACTTTCTTTTTGTATGGAATTGTCCAATATTACCTGACCCAGCCAACCCTGTTAACTAAATAAATTATTGCAAAATAAAGTCCTATTTAGACTTTAGGGTACTTTTAGCTACGTGAATTTAACAAATTTGTATTGTCAAATCAGCATGATGATTTAACAAACAATATTCAACTACCTTCGAAAAAGAACTACCTGATCAATTATATAAATGACTAGTTTTGCTTCCACTGTAAGCCAGGGAAAGTAACTTAATTAAAGAGTATTTAGAATTGTTAAAAATTAATAATTCCTGCAGTCTATTTTATGTACAGCATGGCTTGAGTTTGGAAATGCCTGTCTAAACATCTAGTAATATATTTCAGAAACAAAAATAAATTGAAAGGCATTATATTTAAAAGTCTTTTTCAAAAGATAAAAAAAATAAAAATGATGCAAGATTGTTACCTATTATTCTGAAGTACTGTGTAATTATATTTATCATGTAATCTACTACGTTATGTTCTATGTCCATCTCAGGAAATAACGTGAGACTCACATTATACATTATTTCCTGAGATAATGAAGTTTGGTTACTTATTTTGCTTGAATAGTCATGACTTAACTTCATTTCTGTCAGAGTTAACCTTTTTGCCTAGAGGGATTTCTCAGGCTAGTTATTTAGGACCAGATTTTTCTCATTAAAAATGCCACTGAATACCCTTTATTTCTTTCTCTTGCCTGATTGTCCTGGCCAGAACTTCCAACACTATGTTGAATAGGAGTGGTGAGAGAGGGCATACTTGTCTTTTGCTGGTTTTCGAAGGGAATGCTTCCAGCTTTTGCCCATTCAGTATGATACTGGCTGTGGGTTTGCCATAAATAGCTCCTGTTATTTTGAGATACGGTCCATCAGTACCTAGCTTATTGAGAGTTTTTAGCATGAAGGGCTATTGAATTTTGTCGAAGGCCGTTTCTGCAGCTATTGAGATAATCACATGGTTTTCGTCATTGGTTCTGTTTATGTGCTGGATTATGTTTATTGATTTGTGTATGTTGAACCAGACTTGCACCTCCGGGATGAAGTCAACTTGATCATGGTGGATAAGCTTTTTGATGTGCTGCTGGATTCAGTTTGCCAGTATTTTACTGAGGATTTTCACATTGATGTTCATCAGGAATATTGGCCTGAAATTTTCTCTTTTTGCTGTGTCTCTGCCAGGTTTTGGTATTGGGATGATGCTGGCTTCAGAAAATGAGTTAGAGAAAAGTACTTCTTTTTCTATTGTTTAAAGGTTTCAGAAGGAATGGTGACTGCTCCTGTTTGTACCTCTGGTTGATTCGGCTGTGAATCCATCTGGCAGATGACATGATTGTGTATTTTGAAAACTCCATTGTCTCAGCCCAAAATCTCCTTACGCTGATAAACAAATTCAACAAAGTCTCAAGATACAAAATCAATGTGCAAAAATCACAAGTATTCTTATTCACCAATGGTAGACAAACAGGAAGCCAAATTGTGAGTGAACTCTCATTCACAATTGTTGCCAAGAGAATAAAATACCTAGAAATACCACTTACAAGGGATGTGAAGGACTTCTTCAAGGAGAACTACCAACCACTGCTCAAGTAAATAAGAGAGGACACAAACAAATGGAAAAAATTCCATGCTCATGAATAGGAATAATCAATATCATGAAAATGGCTATACTGCCCAAAGTAATTTGTAGATTCAATGCTACTCCCATCAAGATAGCATTGACTTTCTTCACAGAATTAGAAAAAACTAATTTAAATTTTATATGGAATGAAAAAAGAGCCCATATGGCAAAGACAATCCTAACCAAAAAGAATAAAGCTGGATATATCACGCTACCTGACTTCAAACTATACTATAAGGCTACAGTAACCAAAACAGCATGGTACTGGTACAAAAGCAGCTATATAGACCAATGGGAAAGAACAGAGGCCTCAGAAATAACACCACACATCTACAACCATCTGATCTTTGACAAACCTGACAAAAACATGCAATAGGAAAAGAATTTCCTATTTAATAAATCGTTTTGGGAAAACTGGCTAGCCATATGCAGAAAACTGAAATTGGACCTCTTCCTTACACCTTATACAGAAATTAACTCAAGATAGATTAAAGACTTAAATGTAAGACCTAAAGCCATAAAACCCTAGAAGAAAACCTAGGCAATGTCATTCAGAACGTAGGATAGGCAAAGACTTCAAGACTAAAACACCAAAAGCAATGGCAACAAAAGCTAGTGTTGACAAATAGAATTTAATTAAACTAAAGAGCTTCTGCACAGCAAAAGAAACTATCATCAATGTGACCAGGCAACCTACAGAATGGGAGAAAATTTTTGCAATTTATCCATCTGACAAAGGACTGATATCTAGAATATACAAGGAATTTAAACAAATTTACAAGAAAAAATAACCCCATCAAAAATTGGCAAAGGATATGAACAGACACTTCTCAAAAGAAGATATTTATGTGGCCAACAAACATACAAAAAAAGCTCATTATCACTGGTCATTAGAGAAATGCAAATCTCCAATGACCAAAATGAAATACCACCTCATAACAGTTAAAATGGTGATCATTAAAAAGTTAGGAAACAATAGATGCTGGAGAGGATGTGAAGAAACAGGAATGCTTTTACACTGTTGGTGGGAGTGCAAATTAGTTCAACCACTGTGGCAATTCCTCATGGATCTAGAACTAGAAAAACCATTTGATCCAGCAATCCCATTACTAGGTAAATACCCAAGGAATTATAAGTTATTCTACTATAAAAACACATGCACAAGTATATTTATTGCAGCACTATTCACAATAGCAAAGACTTGGAACCAACACAAATGTCATCAGTGATAGATTGTATAAAGAACATGTGGCACATATACACCAAGGAATACAATGCAGCCATAAAAAAGGATGAGTTCATGTCCTTTGCAGGGACATGGATGAAGCTGGAAACCATCATTCTCAGCAAACTAACACACAAACAGAAAACCAAACACCACGTGTTTCCACTCCTAAGTGGGAGTTGAACAATGAGGACATATGGACACAGAGAAGAGAACATCACACATCAGGGCCTGTCTCAGGGGGCGAGATAGAGGTGGAATAGCATTAGGAGAAATACCTAACGTAAATGATGAGTTGATGGGTGAGCAAACCACCATGGCACATGTATACCTATGTAACAAACCTGCATGTTCTGCATATGTATCCCAGAACTCAAATTATAATTAAAAAAGCCATTACAATTTCTCATATTATGAAAGTACAAGTCAGATTAAATCTATTATCCTTCTCAAACTTCTTTTATTCAGATTATTTTAGTTCTTTCCCATTTTATACTGGCCTCATGTACAATTTTATATAATATTGCTACATCCTTTACTGTAAAATGCCTCTAGTTAAGATCCATGGTGACTTGCTGTATGCCAAATCTAAAGAATATAAAACTTCTTTCATCTCATGTTAGTATAACTGGCCAAGGGCTTCGCCATGCCTGCTGCCTAGACAGACCTAATTTATCAAGACAGGGCAATTGCAATAGAGAAAGAGTAATTCACGCAAAGCAAGCTGTGCGAGACATCAAGTTTTATCATTACTCAAATTAGTCTCCCTGAAATCTAGGGATGACAGTTTTTAAGGATAATTTGGTGGGTAGGGGCCCAGTGACTTGGGAGTGTTGATTGGTTGACTGGGGGATGAAATCATAGGGAGTCAAAGCGATTTTCTTCTGCTGAGTTAGTTCTTTGGTGGGGGCTGCAGAATTGATTGGCAGGTTGAGGTGGGGCCATCTGGTTGTTGGAAATACGAAAAACTGAAAAGACACCTCAGAAGGTCAATTTTAGGTTCACAATAGTGATGTTAGCTTCAAGAGTGATTGAGGAAGTTGCAAATTTTTTGACCTCCAGAATAATTGGCTAGTAATATTTGGAATTCCAGCCCCTCTCATTTTGACTTGGTGGCTGGTGGCCTTTCGCTTGTTTTTCGAGAACAGCGTAGTCTTTTAGTAAGGGCTATTCTATATAAACTATACACTAAATTCCTTCCCAAATCGAGTTCGACCTATGCCCAGGAATAAAAAAGGACAGTTTAGAGGTTAGAAGCAAGATGGGGTCAGTTTAGTCTAATATATTTTACTGTCATATTTTCTCAGTTATAATTTTTGAAAAGTGACTTCATGAGCTTTGCACAGCATTTAATAGAGATGACATTTTACTTCTTGAAACATACAAACTTCTTGTCTTCCATTGTAACCAACCAATGGGTTCACCTTGTCTGCTGCCTGGACAGAGCCAATTTATAAAGACAAGAGAATTGCAATAGAGAAAGCATAATTCACCCAGACCTGGCTGTGAGAGAGACCATAGTTTTATTACTGCTCAAATAGTCTCACCAAGAATTTGGGGAGCAGAGTTTTCAAAGACAACTTGGTGGGTAGGGGAAGCCAGTGAGCTGGGAGTGCTAATTAGTCAGAGACAAAAAGCTGTCTTCTTATGCTGAATCAGCTCCTGGATTGGGGCCACAAAATCTGATGAGCCAGTTCACTATCTAGGCAGTGCTAGCTGATCCACCAAGTGAAGGGTCCACAAAATATGTCATGCACTGATCTTAGTAGCAGTTTAGGGAGGGTCACAATCTTGCAGCCTCCAGTGGCATGACTCCTAAACCATATTTTCTAATCTTGTGGCTAATGTTAGTCCTACAAAGGCAATCTAGTCCCCAGGAAAGAAGGAGGTCTGCCCTGGGAAAGGGCCCCTATCGACTTTGCCTTAAACCACAAACTATAAACGATGTTTCTCTCAAAGTTATTTCAGCCTATATCCAGGAATGAACAAGGACTATCTGGAGTTTAGAAGCAAGATGGAATCAGTTAAGTTAGATCTCTCTCACTGTCTCAGTCACAATTTTGCAAACGTGGCTTCACCATGACACCATAATTGTATCATTTTCTTCCCCCCTCATAGTACATTTCCTCTCAGTCACATGTGTTCCTTCTAGTTCACTGAGCTGGAGATCCCTAGAGTTGATGTTATATAGTTCCCATTAGTTTTACTCTCATAGAGGAATCTTCTCTAGTCACATGACTCTAACATCTATATGTAGATGACTTCACATTTATATCTTTACCCATTTGGGTGCCTTGAACTCCAGATTCATAAATCCCATGGTCTCCTCAATACCTCCATGCTGTTGTCTCATACATTTTTTAAGGTAAAAAGTCCAAATTTGATTCCTGACTTTACTGCACAACAGTCTTGCTTTTTTCTCAGTGATGCCGCAGCTTACCCAATTGGCTCAAACCAAGTAGAATACACTTATTTCTTCTTTGCATCTAATTTCTCATAATGTGTTTATTTTGAAGAATTATCAGACTTATCCTCAAAAAATAAAAGATAGGTAATCAATGATTCCTGTTTTTCACTGCTGGCACTTTAATCAAAGGATTCTTTATTATTGTCTGAACTAAATTAATAATCTTCTAATTGATTTCTCTGATTCTGCTATTGCCTCTATATAAATCAATTTATTCATAGCATGTTAATCTAATAGCTTCTGTGATTAAAATATGCCAATGGCTTTTTCTATCATTAAAATAAAATCCAGGCTTATTTATATGCTTTCAATGTCTTACTTCATCTAATTCCTGAATAGTTTCACGCCATTTTGATTAACACCTACCTATATGGTTACTATTCCCCAAACACATCTTTCCTTCTGATGCTTAAGCATCTCAAAGTCATTTCGCATTTTCAGATTTGGGAGTCTCAAGACCCTCTGACAGATATTCTCTTAGAATATTTCCTGCAGTGACAGACCCTTGTCCTTCAGAACCCAGCTCAAATATTACCTTTCCAGGTGATACTACATTCTCACATTTTATTCTATTTATTATGCAACATTTATTATCATTTTGCACCCTTTTTTTCTCCTTTCACTTTTTTATTGCCTGTCTCCCCTATTAGAATCTAAGCAGTATCCCAACAAAAAATGTGCCTTGTTCTCAGCTCTATCCTGAGACCTAGGAGAATATCAGAATACTAAGATGAGCCTAATAAATATTTATTTTTCAACTATATAGATGAATTGTTTTATTATTACTCTCTTTATACAAAAAAAAAAAAATCACCAAAGAAGGTTTAGCAGTCCTACATGTTAATCCCTGCTCCAATAATGGCTGGCTTTTCTCCCATAAATGTGCCTAAATCTCTTCACTTCTCTGTGCCCCAATTTTCCTGAGTGATTGGACTAAATCACATCTAAGCTCCTTTTCTATGATTCTACTTCAATAAGCAAAGGAGTCTATAAACTATAGTATTAAATTTATTTTATATTTCATTTCATACCTTTCCCTTAGATTCAGATATAGCACGGAATCTCATTGCCGTGGAAAATGTGAGGAAATTCACACCTAGATAAAGTAGAAATGCAGTGCTTATGGCTTTCATTCTCTGTTTTTCTTTTAGATCTTTCATTTCTGCAGTTTCCTAGACATGTTGATGTTTAAAATCATCCCTGCCATTAGAATTCTGAAATTACTTTTATCTTTTTATTCTTTTTCTTTTCTAGAGGCTTGCTCTGTCACCCAGGCTGGTATGCAGTGGAGTGATCTCCGCTCACTGCAACCTCTGCTTCCCAGATTCAAGTGATTCTCCTGCCTCAGCCTCCCGAGTAGCTGGTATTACAGGAGCGTGTTACCACACCCAGCTAATTTTTTGTATTTTTAGTAGAGATGGGGTTTCACTGTGTTAGCCAAGCTGGTCTGGATCTCTTGACCTCATGAGCTGCCTGCCTCCGCCTCCCAAAGTGTTATCTTTTTGTTCTATAAATCTTCTTTATAGTTCCATCCTTTGTGGGCTTTCAACTTCGCAGTTTCATAAAGGATTTCAATGATTTTGCTTACAAATGTAAACAGGAGCTTACTTTAACTGTCTGAACAAGTAGACGCTGAAGTAGATGAGGTGGTGAACACATCTACCGGAGCGAAAGCCTTTCTGTGAAGGGTCCTTCTCACCGACTCCACTGGCTTGCAAAGCTAAATGCTTCCTTCTCCTTGTATCGGTTATTTTTAAATCTACACCTGTGTTGAAAGATTTGCAAAAAGAAGGATGATATTCTGTTTTTTCAAGTTTGCACAACAAAAATGTCCTTTGCCCATTTTGCACCAGGTGCATTTTTAGTGAGTGCACTGCTGGATGGGCTCAGCCTGGGCACAGGCAATCAAGAATGTCATGACGTTGCTTTAATACAAATTTCTGGTTTGGCAGAGCCCTTTTACAACCATTTCCTACTAAAAGTTTGGGAATCAAGAAGCCTTTTTACAGCAAAATCTTTGGGCCAACTATGATTCACTAGCAATAAGCACTTCACATCATGTCTGCAATCATTATCAAGAGACTTGATTTGTACACATGAGTGGAAGCTTCTTTTGGTTTTCCAGTTACCAATTCAGTCATCTTCACTCCCAGATGTTAATCACCATCATATAGCATCAGATTAAGAAATGGAAGAAAAAATATCCTCATTTACTGTCTAAAGAGGAGTATATGTATATTCTCCAGAGATAAAAATTGCATACTAATAAAGTAGAAGACATTTTATTTTATATTTATATCTTGCTTCTGAATGATATGAATTTCCTTCAGGATACTTGACTTATGTTCTCTTAAAAAGTGTATTATAATCACAATTCAGTTTCTACTTTGTAAGCTGTTTGACTTTAAAGAATATTCTCAAGTAAATAATAAATAGTCTTGGTAACAAAAGAAATGATAAGATATTGACACACTTATATATTGATTTATCCTTCCAGTGCAAGGTTCTGAGTTTTTTATTTATCATTGTTTTGTGTGAACATTTTCACATTCTTCTCTGTAATTATACATACGGACTCACATGCAGTTATTTTGTTATATTTTTAGTGATATCCTGAGATATATTACGTATAACCAATATAAATGATATATAATAAACTTATATTTTATTTTAATATCTCTTACCTATATTCTTGCCAATAGTTTACAATTCAAATATTTTTTAGACATATTTCTTATGATGAATGTCCCATGATTATTTATTTTCAGTGTCCTATTTATAAACATTTAAGTGGTTATATACATTTTGCAATTGCAAACTTTTTCCCTAGATAGTAATGCACCTGTATTTTTTTTAAATTTAGGCTTTTTAAAAGTTTTGATTTCCACAGCTACAGGGCTGAACTTCTATTTTAAAAAATAATATACATATCTTAATAGATTCTCCCACATTTTTTTCTGAATAAATTTTAACAGTAATTGTCAGTGTCCTGAGCTTACTCAGTGCACCTGAGATTACTATTCTTTGTTGAAAGCAAATAAATCGTTGATATTTTAATTTACAATTAATAATGTCAAATTAACTTATTTTTATCAAAGTGGTTGCTAGCTATATAGTTCTGTATCCTTCTAGCTAAAGGGGACACATCTTTTTATATTTGATAATTTTTTATGATAAATGTTCTTAACATCATATTCCTACTTATAGAATGTAAACAAAGTGAATATGTATTTAAAAAAATCCATGAAAGTCATGATGCAATTTTCTTACTAGCAATAATACTTACTTGTAAGTATTGTTTTATTTACAATACTAATCAGTGTATAATGTAACCTAAGAAGTGTTTTCTTTTGTAATTTGTTGTAAAATATTTAAGATCTATAGAGTTGTGTAAAACTATTTCCAGGAATATCTGCATGTGCACCATCCAGTATACAAATAAGTTTATAAAACCTTACCGCTGGGCACGGTGGCTCATGCCTGTAATCCCAGCACTTTGGGAGGCCGAGGCAGGTGGATCACGAGGTCAAGAGATCGAGACCATCCTGGTCAACATGGTGAAACCCCGTCTCTACTAAAAATACAAAAATTAGCTGGGCATGGTGGCACGTGCCTGTAGTCCCAGCTACTCGGGAGGCTGGGGCAGGAGAATTGCTTGAACCTAGGAGGCAGAGGTTGCGGTGAGCCGAGATCGTGCCATTGCACTCCAGCCTGGGCAACAAGAGTGAAACTCTGTCTCAAAAAAAAAAAAAAGAAAAAACCTTACCAAGTCAGTTGTGAAGTCCTATGTGTATTCTTTAGCTATTGCATAAACTCCATTTGATAGAGATAACAAGTACCTTGAAATTGCTGTTTCTTATTTTCACACATTTCTGAATATTTTGTAACATACATTATTAAATATTTAATCAAATAATACATAGTACTGCATTCTTTACATGTTTAACTTTAAAGATAAAATATTAATACACTATGTCGGGGTCCCCAACCCCCAGGCCACAGACTGGTACTAATCTACGGACTGTTAAGAACCAGGCAGCACAGCAGGAGGTGGGTGGTGGGCAAGTGAGCATTACAGCCTGAGCACCACCTCCTATCAGGTCAGCTGTGACATCAGATTCTTATAGGAGCTGGAACTCTACTGTGAACTGCATGTGGAAGGATCTAGGTTGCTCACTTATGAGAGTCTAATGCCTGATGATCTGAGGTGGAACCATTTCTCCCCAGAACTATCCCCTAAACAGTGTGGAAAAATTGTCTTTCATGAAATTGGTCTCTGGTGCCAAAAAGATTGGGGACTGCTATTTTATGTGCTCTTCTGTGATTTGTTTCTATTTCTCAATACTAGCTTTAAGATATTCACCAATGTAATCTAGTTTAGTCTCTGAGTAGTATTTTATTATATGGATATATCCATCATTTATTTGCTCATTTTGTTTTTGATTGACATAGAGTTTGTTTCCAATATATCGCTTTAGTAAACTATGCTGTTACTCATGTCTTAAACACTCTTTATTTGTTTATTTTTGCAAATGTGTGAGAATTCCTTTGCATTATAGACTAGAGGTGGAGTTGCTGGATTGTAGACTGTAAACATCCACTGTACTATGTACTGCAAAATATTTTTCATAAATGCAACTGTTATTTTCAAAATAATATATCAATGTCTTGGAAATGTATTCTATCATATAAAAATTAAAACTAGTTTTTATTTTAAAACTTTGAATTTTGTTATGCATCGTGTTTATAAATTACTTTTTTGCTGTTACTAACATTTGGATATTTAAATCTCGAGGAATAGTAATTATTTCCCTCCATTATGAATTTTTATTTTATTCATTTATTTTTTATTTTTTTGAGATGGAGTCTCACCCTGTTGCCCAGACCGGAGTGCAATGGCACAGTCTCGGCTCACTGCAACCTCAGCCTCCCTGGTTCAAAGGATTCTCCTGGGTCAGTCTCCCAAGCAGCTGGGATTACAGGTGCCCACCACCATGTCCAGCTAATTTTTTTGTATTTTTAGTAGAGACGGGATTTCACCGTGTTGCCCAGACTGGTCTGAATTCTGACCTCGTGATCTACCCACCTCGGCCTCCCAAAGTGCTGAGATTACAGGCACCAACCACCATGCCCCAGCATTTCATTGTGTTTTAACAGTTTTATTTATGTAGTTCATCCCTCTTATGAATTGTATTTCTAAGTAATTTCATGGATGTCTGTTACAATTGTACATAGGATTTCAAAATAATTTGCAGTTAACTATGGGCTGTATACCTTGCTCTTTTTTTCAGTAAGTTAATCAGATCCTCTAATCTTAGTAGTTTTTATGTGAGTCATATTGGTTTTCATCACATCTATTTTATTATTTCCAATGATGTTAGTCTTGCTTAATATTTAAAATAATTTAATTAGACATATAGGCAGTATGATTTAAATTTTTCAGCACAACAAACATTAATAAATAGTGAAGAAACATATTTCATTTACTGTAATAAATATTTACTTTAGAAAGCATAATTTGGCTGGTTGCAGTGGCTCACACCTGTAATCCCAGCACTTTGGGAGGTCTAAGCAGGTGGATCATGAGGTCAGGAGTTCAAGACCAGCTTGCCAAGATGGTGAAACTCCACCTCTACTAAAAATACAAAAATTAGTCAGATGTGGTGGCATGCACCTGTAGTCACAGCTACTCCGGGGGTTGAGGCAGACTAATTGCTTGAAACTGGGAGGCAGAGGTTGCAGTGAGCTGAGATTGTGTCATTGCATCCAGCCTTGGCGACAGAGTGAGACACCATCTTAAAACAAGAAAAAAAGAAAGAAAGAAAAAGGAAAGCATAATTTGTTCTCAATTCAATATGGCAAACGTTTATTTTTAAAAATGAGATTTGTTTTCTCTGAAATACGGCAAATTAACATTTCAAAAAAGGAAACAATAAATATTGCCACTCAATTAAGGTGACCCATGCTACTGTTTTAGATGCCCTTAAAGAGAGATTAATTTAAGGTAACATGTGTTTATAGCATCCAAGTAGATGTGTTGAGAAATCACATCTGAGTAAGCTGGACAGAAGCTTTTGGAACACGACAGCATTGAATCTTGGGTGCAAAATGAAGTGTTGAATCCAATTTGAATTCTGATTTTGAAATTTATGGCTATGTGAAATTGGAGAGTCAATTATTCTCTCTGATAAAAAGATTAGTTGTCTGTAAAATGAGGACTTTCAATTACATACAAGCTAAACTAGTTTAATTATTGCTGCTTCTGTATATAAGACAGAGCGTAAGTGTAAAGCATGCAGAGTGAGATGTATGAATTTTTTTTCTGGATGCAATGGCATTCAATAAGCAGAGAAGAGTGAATGATTATTAAAGCTAATTCTTGAAGGAATCATGAAAATCTGAGCTCTGTGTTGTTGATTCTATCTAATGGTGAGGTGGTTAGTATAACAGTCTATCTCTTCAATTCATACTAACAAAAGTAATGAGATATTCAAAAGTGAACCATGAACTTCACATGAGCGAACACATTCTTTTCCTGTTTTAGAACATAACAAATGAACAAACAAATCATTTCAAAACAATGAACTTTTAAAAATTATTGTTAAAGTTTATGAACTTATAAGTTCATTTTTTGTCTTAATTTCTGGCTTTCTTACACATGGCTAAACGTAATTCTGACACACTTAGCTTTACCATTTCTTGGCACATTATAAAAGAGCAATTGGTCCACAGCAGAGAGAGTTTGTAGAATAAGGGACAATGAAGCACTCATGAAGTGTGATGTGCTGACTATCTAACCCTGAAGAAATAGATAGAAAAATGTACTTTATGGTATAATCCTTACATGTACATGTATATGTGTGTGTGTGCGTTTAGTATATGCAAAAGCAATGTGTGTGTGTATATGTAGACAGTATATGCATATATAAAAACAGCATATACATATATACAAGTACATATGCAAGTATATAAAAGCGTGCATGCATGAGAACACACACACACACACACACACACACACACACACACACACATACATATGTCTCTGTTTAGGACCAGCTGGTGTAACAGCCATATGTAACCTCATGTGTTTAGAATATTACTCTATAAAACAGATTCAGCCTATGACCCACTCTGCAGTATAAACCACTGTTTGTTTTGCAAGTAAACAAAAATTTACTATTTCCCCGGGAAATAAAAAGAATATATTCTATTTTCCTGTTTTCATTCTTGTCAAGCACTACATTTCCTTTCATATTTCATAGTTAGGCAAACCAGAGTAATTAACATCACATATTTATTCTTACTTCATTAGTGACATTTACACCTGCGCTATTACAAAAATGTGCTAATGTTTTATTTATGATTTCTTTATAGCCTTCCTTATTGCCATTCATGTCATTCACATTTGACAAAGACAGAAACTAATAAAAGCCAGATATTGGGTATTATTTACTTTGTCCCTGGTATGATAACAGCTTTAATGGAAAAAGAAATGAAAACTTAGGTGGCAGTAATTACCCCAATCACATTTACCTCACTGTGCAGATGGAGTATAATGCACTAAGTTTCTAGGCTGTGTCCTTCACGTATTCACATCACAGTGAAAAATACACAGAGCTGTCACTAGGCATAAGTCAAGCTGAACAAATGTTGTTTTAATTTGAACTAGAAAATACAGTCAATCAACTGTACTTGGTCTTATACGGAAGGACATTACAAAGACCTATAAGAGATTAAAACATTTAAAATAGTGAAATTGAGATGTGCAGGGTGGGGGGTGAGATATTTGAAGTGAAGTAATATAATAATACATCAACACATCAATTAATAGAAATATTTTGCTATGAATATACATTATAGAAAATGAATGTTACAGAAGACATACAAGTTGAATGCAGATCAATATGTATAAAAAGAGACTATAATCAGTCCTAAAGAGATTAATGATTTGGATTAAGAGACAAAGCTGAAATAGTGGGATAGTTAAAACCTTGTAGTCAAAAATCAGGATGGCAGATTACTACAATCATTAATCTGCTAAATCTGATTGAGGGCAGTCACAAAAAAATGGCAAGTGCTTTTAACATATGGGCCTATCCTGTTTGTGACAAGTGTCCATAAATCAATGATACATGAACAAAAGCTTTATGGAGAGCTAAATAAAACTGGAGTGTTTAAATTGGAGCAGTTTAAAAATGCTATCAGAATTTTTGGACACATTTAATATATTATGCTCAAATATGTTCTTCACAAAAAATGTGTTGTTTGCAAGGGCAAAGTGAAGACACTTTATTTAAATTTTGTATTTGCTATCAAATTATTTCCTTAAACTTACAGTGTAAAAAAATATACATTGACCATGATACAATATGCACATTTGATAAATGTATTATTAATACAGATAAGGTAGTTTGGTAGATATTATATCTATCTATCTATCTGTATCTCATCATATAATAATTTACCTTAAGATAGATATTATTGTTTATAGGTATGATTATTTCCATATAATAGATTAGGAAGCAGGGGCCTGTTGACTTATTTAATGCATGCAATGAAGTTATTTTCTTCAGACATTCTGACTTCAACCTCAATGCTTTTTGAATTACCCCAGAAATTCTTATATTTCAGGCTTAACCCCAGGTACCTCACTGTTTGACTGTATTTTCTGAGACGGCCTTTCATGGAGTGATTAGATTAAAATGAGACCATTTAGGATGCTTGTTCAATCTGACTGGTGCCCTTTGTAAGAGGAAATTTGGGCACACAAAGGAGCATCAATGATGCACACATATAGAGGGAAGAGCATGTGTGAACATTCACTTCTCCCAGTGAATCAAATTACTAGGATTACAGCTAACAAGTGACATGTAGAACCTTTCAAGGAGAACTACAAACCACTTCTCAAGGGAATAAGAGAGGACACACACACATGGAAAAGCATTCCATCTTCATGGGTAGGAGGAATCAGTATCATAAGAATGGCCATACGGCCCAAAGTAATTTATAGATTCAATGCTATTCCCATTAAACTACCATTGATATTCTTCATGAAATTAGAAAAAACTACTTTAAAATTTATATGGAACCAAGAAAGACCTTATATAACTAAACAATGTTAAGCAAAAAGAACAAAGGTGGATGCATCATGCTACCAGACTTCAAACTATACCACAAGGCTACAGTAACCAAAACAACATGGCACTGGTACAAAAACAGACACATATACCAATGGAACAAAACAACTCAGAAATAAGACCATAAATCTACAACTACAACCATCTGATCTTCAACAAACATGACAAAAACAAGCAATGTGGAAAGGATTCCCTATTTAATAAATGGTGCTAAGAAAACTGGCTAGCCATATGGAGAAAAGTGAAACTACGTTCCTTCCTTACACCTTCTAAAAACATTAACTCAAGATGAATGATAGACTTAAATGTAAAACCCCAAACCATAAAAAGCCCTGGAAGAATTGAGGTGATGCCATTCAGGACATAGGCATGGGCAAAGACTTCATGACTAAAATACCAAAAGCAATTACAACAAAAGCTAAAATTGACAAATGGGATTTAATTAAATGGAAGAGCTTCTGTACAGCAAAAAAAACTAGCATCAAAGTGAACACATAACCTACAGAATGAGAGAAAATTTTTGTGATCTAACCATCTGACAAAGGCCTAATATCCAGAATTTACAAGGAACTTAAACAAATTTACAAGAAAAAAATAAACAACCCTATCAAAAAGTGGGCAATGGATACGAACAGACCCCTCTCAAAAGAAGACATATATGCAGCCAACAAACATATAAAGAAAGCTCAACAGCACAGATATTAGAGAAATGTAAATAAAAACCACAGTTAGATTCCATCTTACGCCATTCAGAATGGCGATTATTAAAAAGTCAAAACACAAGAGATGCTGGAGAGGCTGTGGAGAAATATGAATGATTTTACATCGTTAGCTGAAATGTAAATTAGTTCAACCATTATGGAAGACAGTGTGGCCATTCTTCAAGGATCTAGAACCAGCAATACCATTTGACCCAGCAATCCCATTACTGGGTATATACCCAAATGAATATATATCATTCTATTGTAAAGATACGTGCATATATGTTTATTAAAGCACTATTCACAATAACAAAGACATGGAACCAACCCAAATGTGAATCAATGATGGACTGAATAAAGAAAATGTAATACATATATACCATGGATATGAGGCAGAAGAGTTGCTTGAATCCGGGAGGTGGAGGTTTCAGTGAGCCGAGATCGCACCACTCCAGCCTGGGAGACCAAACTCCGTTTGAAACTCCGTTCCAACAACAACAACAAAAAAGCAAACTTGGTGATGGGTTGTTAGGTGCAGCAAACCACTATGGCACATGTATACCTATGTAACAAACCTGCACGTTCTGCACATGTATCTCATAACTTAAAGTAAAAAACAAACAAAAGATTTCCAAATGCAGGTAAAGCCTGAAGCTGCAGCAGCCATTTTGGTGTCATGAGGGTAACAAATCTAAAAGGGACCGTGAGCACGCCGAGGATGGTGAGGAAAAGGTTACACAGAAACTGCGTCTTTGATTCTGTTGGTGAGGTAGTGAAATAATCAACCTTGGGGAAAAAAATGTATTTTATTGTTAACTTACATGCAATGTTGTTTCCTAAAAAAAATATGTTACTTAACAGATTTTAACTGCTTTTGTTTAATACGTATTTTAAAAATTAGAACATTTTCTTCATAATAAATAATAACATAATTAAATTTCTTGATAATAACTATTAATAAATAAATATACAATTTGAATTTGACCTGCAGGACTTGATCTCAGTTGAGGAATTTGATCTGAAAGGACATATTGTTCACTGGAAGAATCAATGAAAGAATTTGACCTACAGGGACAAATTTTTCAATTGTTATAAAATTTTCAGTATTTCTAAGGTTGCAATTTATAGGCATTAGAAATTCAAATTTTTACTTCATTTATTACTAAATGTATTTGTATTTTACAAAATTGTTTCTGAAGCTTTTCTCTTTGACAAAATAAAGAATACCTAATCTTTTTTATAATGGTTGTATGTATAATAATACATTTCTGTCCAGTACCCTAAAAAAATATTGTAGTGTTATACTGATCTACTAAATCAATATTACAGTATTTGATTTCAAATTGTATGACCATAATTTACTTATTAGAATCCAGCTCATGTTTTCAAATGCATCCTTAAATTGTGTTTGGTGGGAGGCAGAGATTTACACCTCTTTTCTGTCTCATTCAAATTATTACAGAAATGTAAGTGGCCACCTAGTCTTTTCTCTCAACATTTGTAAACTATCTTACATTTTCCTGTCTTAGCTATTTCCCTAAAACAAATATCCAATATACTGTGTCATCCTTCTGCTCAAAAATCTCCAGAGACTTCTTGATGCTTACATTGTTCTTTAAAAAAATCGCCAGGTTTGGTGTCTCATGCCTGTAATCCCAGCGCTTCGAGAGGGTGAAGCAGAAGGACCACTTGAGCCCAGGAGTTCTAGGCCAGCCGGTGCAACACAGTGAGACCCCATTTCTACAAAAACTAAAACAGCTGGCTGAGCTTCATGTGTGCACCCGTGATCCCAGCTATCCCAGTTGAGGTAGGAGGATTACTTGAGCCCAGGCAGTTGAGACTGCTGTGAGCTGTGTTTACGCCACTATACTCGCTAGCCTGGGTGACAGAGTGATACTCTTTTTCAAAAAAAAAAAAAAAAAAAAGGAAAAAAAAATTCACTGTGATAACAATGATCCTTGTGAAAGCCCAGTAAAAAAGACTATTCAGTTCAGAGTGATAGGTGTAGAGACCACTGCAATGGGATTTTGCAGTGGGGAGGAGAGATTGGGTTTAACTAAGCATGGACAATGAGGATACAGCATGGCTAAGTGGTCATTTATAGCCAAGAAACAGGGTGAAGTTCAGTGGAGGGAAAATCACTAAGAGGAAATATCAGGTAAGGGGAATTCTGGCTAAACTGACCTAGCAGGATTCCAGCTGAAGACAGGCTGGAGTGATTAGCCCTTATCTGGGGGAAGGTGGAGAATGAGAAACCTCATCTAATACCAAGAATGATTAGATATCAAAGGAAGAAATTCCTGCTCAACTGATCTAGCAAGGGTCTTTATAAAACTGAATTTTACAAGGAAATGCACAGATGAGCATAAGAGGATTTTCAAAGGCCTAATTAAAGTTTACTCAAGCAAAAAACATCTCGATAAACATGAGTCCAAACTCCTTGCTGTGCTTGTGATCTGGCCCTGGCACATTACTAGTAGTCTCTTGTTTTGTTCTTCTACCTCCATGAGTCCCTGTTCCCTCCAAAATAACATTGAAATTCAGTAGAAAGATACCTACATTCTGTCTCCTCAAGCACGCATACAAATTCAAGTACACACACAGGCACACACCCCACTGATATGACCAGAGTCAACTATACCTTCTTTGCTTATTAGGACACTTCTCCTTTCATCCTTTATTTGGACCAGAGTGGACTCCCTGCCAATTTCCAAAAACGTATGTGTTTCCTCTGTCTCTATTTATTTGAGACTCTTATCCTCAGTGACATCTCTATGACTCAAAATCCTATACATACTTCAGAGCAAAGCCTACATGAAACCCTTCCAGCAACGCTTACCTCGATTATTTCTTCCAAAATTATACTCTCATGAGGCTTGTTTTTAATAAACCCTTATAACATTCTCCACTCATTACTTTTTGATATTATATTGACAAATTTGACTGTCTTGCTGATAGATTGTAAACATTGCAAAGGCAGAAATTATTCCATTCATTTTCTCTCTTGTACAGTATAATAATAATAATTTAAATATTTAATGAGTGCAAAACACTTATTTATATCAAAGAACTATGTAAATTCTGTAGAACTCACATGATTTTAATTTAGTACATTTCAGGTATCTTTTGGAAATAAATCAATTAGAATATAATTATGGAAGCTATATGCATTTCATAGAAACTTCTTATATTTTATCTGAAGATACCACAATCACTTCGGCATGAACAAGAAATTAGATTCACCAAGAAGACTAAAGAATATGCCAAAAATCTGCATTGGGTTCTCAATATTTTATAGTAAGAGGATCACAATAGACTTTTAACTGATGTCTCCAGATATGCAGATACCTATGAGGTAAATCCTTAAGTAATTCACAGCCCAACTAACTTTTCTAAAACAATCCTGTGTACCTCCTTCCACCTCCTGAATCAAGTGTCATGACTCTGCTACCTAAATCATATAGCCCCACTGAAGCACTGGCCTTCAAACCCCTCATAATCAGTCTGTATATCTCCAAATTTCTCACTCACTAATTCTGAAAGTGAATTCTTTACAAAAATTGATCTAATATTTTCCCCATAAAATATGCCATAGATCCTTGTCTAACTAAAAGAATCTATTACAAATTGATAAATAAATACACAATTTCTGTCTTTGCTCCATAACTTACTTCATTCCTATCATCTGGAAAGTACTTGACTTTTCTCTCCTCTCATTAAAGTTAAACCCTGCATGGAAATTTCACGTAAATGGAGTAATCCACACTGATGCTTCTCTATCCAGAACTCTTACGGAATTTATTATCTAAACTATTAACTAATCAAATACACAATGAGTGGTATATTGCAATTTAATTTTTTCATGGAAATGCCTTTTCTGCTCAAAGAAATTTTAAGAATGATTTTTATAGGTTTTTTATCTTCACTATTTTAAAAATGGTTTTAATAGATATGGGTAGAGAAATATATGATTTAAAATATCTGAGAGAATATTTTCTTATTAAATTGTTTATTATATCCTTTTTTTATGGTGAGTAGCTAAAAAGTGATGAGATATGGGCTCTGTATTCTAAGAGTTCATTATCTAATAGTAAGAACAAATAAATAAATTGAAATTAAGTAATAAATATCATACTTAATGTATATATAAGCTGGACTAAAACTAATCCGAATAACTTTTCTTAACTTTGGGAGGAAGACAACGTATGTGACATCCCTCAATGAGCCTGCAAATGTTAAGCTTTCAAACAGATAGGGTGGCAAAAACATTTGAATCAGATGTGTCAAAAATAGGAAGATAAAGAGACAAAGACAATCAAAGGAAATATAGAAACATGCATGCTTCCCCTTTGTCGTGAAGTCTGACACATAGTGGGTACTCATGAATTTATAATTGAATGAATAAAAGAGTGGCTTGTAAGAGGTCGGTGGAGGGCCCATATAAAAATAAACTTAATCAACAGTGTGTACCAAACTCTTTGTTTATAACACATCATAACCTTATTAGATACATGCCCATTTTACAAATTAGGAAACTGAAACACAGAGAAATAACCTTCCCCTTATTAAAGATAACATGGACAGCCAGGATTCATCCTCGAATTCATCTAATTACAGTCGTACATCTTTTTTATCCATCACTCTACTTCTTGTTACTGAATTCTAAAGAAAGATGGCACGTGTAGGGAAATACAGTTGAGACACTATTTGTGAAGGAAGTCATTGGAGAGAGCAAAAGAGTAAGGAAAGTATTAAAATGCAATTGTTTTGGTGAAAAAAATAGAGTCTAACTAAAATATTGGGAGTTTTAAAAAGAGGGTGATGGCATACTATTTGGGGGTAGAATGTATAGAGCTGGGAGACAGGTTGGTTGCAACGAGCTAATGAAAATGTGAATTTTAGGATAATGCCCATGTTTTAACATATCCCTGGGATTGCAATGTCTTTAATTTAGAAAAGAAGTTTAGGAGGAAAAGCAGATTTAACCTGTAGAATGTGTTAACTAAGGAGGAAAATGGGTAATAGCAGATACTTCTATATATACTACTCAAATTTAGGTCTGTACCTCAGCAAGATGAAATACAGAGAATTAGGAGTACGTGAGTCACTTTTGAAGCAATGGATTTGGATGAGTTCACATAGAGCAGTGGATATAGATTTTAAAAGGCTTCATGATCATCTAGATTTTAGAGGTTCTTAAATTGCTCAGGAATAGTCAAAGTAACTGGTGAAAATAGATAATGGTTTCATGAAAGAAAAGAGGTAGAGAATTTCAAGGCAGAAATTCTCAACATTGTAAGTAATTGCAGTTTTGTCAGAAGCTGAAATAAAATTTAAAACAGAAAAAAATGAAGAAGGCATTGGTAACATAAGAGTGATTGCCATGTATGTACCTATGCAACCATCTTGCATGTTCTTCACATATACCCCAAAACATAAAACACAATAAAATATATATTTTTTAAAAAAGAGCAATTGCAATAAACCTAAATGCAAGCTGTAGTTGGATGCAGCCTAGAATTGATGAAATATTCTTTAAAGTAGCTTGCTTGTGAAAATAAGTGTAAAAGAGGAAATTCTCCAGATCAGTATTAGTAAAACGGTAATCTCCTAAGCATCAATCAGGCCTTAAGGTGTCATCTAAAAATAAATTCGCATCAAATCCTAACTTGGATCTGAGTTTTCCAAAGCATGATCATTTTTACTTACTCAACAATTACTATTTTTCCCATAGGATAAAATGTGGTTTTCCCAATATCTTAATAATATTTCCTCTTCTATTAATACATTATCATATTGCAATTTTTTTGGTTTGTCAGAACCTGAACCCCGTTTTGTATGGACAAATCTTGTCTTAAACATCTTTTGTTGGAGGCAAAGTCCCCTTAAAGGCAAGGGTACAGGCACCCAACTATGTCACAATTGATTTTCTTAGTAGTCCATAAACTTTCAGTCAGGGGGTAATAACACAAAATGCAGTCCAGGCAGAAACCCTTATTTGTGGGTAGTGACTGTAACATCAATTTGAAATTTGCAGAGTTTGTACTAGGGTTGACATTTGTTATAGCATTCAATATCAAAGGCAGCTTTGTTGGGTATAAAAAGTACAGTGTTTGTACTTATGAATGTTGGGACAATTCTGTATTACGGTTTTGGGTATCATTTCAGGGTGCCTCAAAGTTTATTTCTTATGAATACTTATTTCTCTAAATTACCTATTTTATTTCTGCTAAACTAGGTAAACTTCATTTATTTGATTTGAACTTAAAAAGCTTAACTAACCAAATTTTAAATAATTAGTAGGCTATTTTTTTGAAGTTTTGGTTTCGTGGAAAGATTGAACAGAAAGTAAAAACTTCTAACTAGTACTCCCTGTTACTCCTGTTATTAACATGTTGAGTTACCGTGGTATAATTATAATTGATGAACCAATGTTGATACACTATTTTTAATTAAAGCTCATAGTTTACATTAAGAGTCACTGTTGGTGTTGTATATTCTGTGGGTTTGACAGATGTATAATGACATGTATTCTATGTCATATGTCAGTCTATATGACACTGCCTTGGCAGTATCATACAGACTCCATCCCTTCCTCCCTCCTTTAGTTCTTTCTTTCTTTTTTTCCTTCCTTCTTTCCTTCCTTCCTTCCTTCCTTTTTCTTTCTTTCTTTCTCTTTCTTTCTTTCTTTCTTTCTTTCTTTCTTTCTTTCTTTCTTTCTTTCTTTCTTTCTTTCTCTTTCTCACTCTCTCTCTCTCTCCTTCCTTCCTTCTTTCTTTCCTTCCTTCCTTTCTTCTTTCCTTCCTTCCTTTCTTCCTCATTTCCTTCTTTCCTTCCTTTCTTTTTTTTTGAGGCAGGGTTTCACTCTGTACCACAGGCTGAAATGTAGTGCCATGATCATGGCTCACTGCAACCTCAATCTCCTGGGCTCAAGACATTGTCATGCCATAGCCCCCTGAGTCGCTGGGACTACAGGTCCCAGCCACCATACCCAGCTACCTTTTTAATGTTTTGTAGAGACAGTGTCTCACTTTGTTTCCCAGGCTGGTCTCAAGCTCCTTGGCTCAAACAATCCTTCTGCCTTGGCCTCCCAAAGTGTTGGTATTACAAATGTGAGTCGTTGCACCTGGCCAGCTTATTTCGTTATATCGGTGAATAATATTTCATTGTTTTGAGGTACCATAGTTTGCTCATTCATTCACTATTGAGGGACATATTAGCTCATCCCAAGCTTTGTCAATTATAAATAGTACTGATATAGTATTCATGTGCATGTTTTTGTGGGTACATACATAGATTTTCAACTTATTTGAGTAAATACTAAGAAGCACAATAGATGGAATTAATTCATTTTATACCTGAAAATAATCTAATATCTTTCTGTGAGTGAAAAATAATCCAGAGAAAAAAATGCAGTCAATTATTATTATTCTCAGTGTATATATTTTATAGTCTTCAAGAACAGTAAATTAATGAATACCAAACCATTGCTCCAAAGAAAAATACAGGATTAGGTTTCTCCAGTCACATTTTTGTCAACTTATCAACACATAACCTTATTTATGTGTGTTTCTCTATAAACTCACCTTATTTGACATAGATTGTTGATTAAATAGCATTAAAGTCAAAGCCAACACTACTATAATTCGTGTCTGAACAAAGCTTATCTAATATATGTTTGTTTCTATAAGGTGAATTAGTCTGCTTGTGGTTAGGCACTAGATATTACTTCAGCACTGTGTTTGGGGGCCATTTTAAACTATAAAATCAGCCAAAACAGCAAAAAAACGCTTACAATATGGCTACAAAAAGAATACTTAAGGACTTTGCAGTATAAGAGCTCTTATACTGTTTGCAGGATAAGAGGTAATATGTGAATTTGGAGCATCTCCATGTGTGACCTCAGCTGGGAATATGTGCATTAGAGGACTCAAAGTTTTTCACCTTTCTGCATATATCTGAAAATGACCGCAAAAGTTCCAGAGTGTTCATTTTGAGATTACAAATAAACTTATTATATATTACATATTATACATATTATATAGTATATATATTACATATTATATATTACACAAATGTATTTATATTTCTAAATTAAATTATATCATTTTCAATGTTTTATTTCCTTTCTTTAAATATTATTATTATTATTGAGACAGGGTCTTGCCTGTCACTCAAGCTTGACTACAGTGATACAATATAGGCTCACTGACTCTAGGCTTCAAGCAATTGGCATGCTTCAGCCTCCCAAGTAGCCGGGATTACACATGTGTGCCACCCCATCCTGCTATTATTTATTTATTTATTTATTTTTATACTTTCAATAGAGACAGAGTTTTGTCATGTTAGCCAGGCTGGTCTCAAACTCCTGACCACTGGGGATCTTTCCACGTCACCTTCCCAAAGTGCTGGAATTACAGGCGTGAGCCACCATGACTGGCTCTGTTTTATTTCTTTTTTTGAGACAGGGTCTCACTCTGTTGTCCAGGCTCCAGTGCAGTGGTGCAATATCAGCTCATTGCAACCTCCGCCTCCGAGGCTCAAGAGATCCTCTCACCTCAGCCTTCTAAGTGGCTGTAACTACAGGCATGAGCCACCACACCTGGCCATATCATTTTATTTCTATAACATATTAGATGATAAAATTATGACTCAAATACATTAACTAACTTCCTAAAAGCTCACACTTCTAATCCTAGAACTTTGGGAGGCTGAACAGGAGGATAACTTGAGGTCAGCAGTTTGAGATCAGGTTGGGCAATATAGTGAGACCCAATTTCTACAAAAGAAAAAAAATGTAAAAATTAGCCAGATGGATTCAAATGACTAAAAAATTGACGACTCATCCAGCTTTAAGTAAATCTGAACTATGAATTCAGAACCTGAACTAAGTATTCTGAATTTCAAAACTACAGAATGTCAGAATCAACAGAAGGGCATCATAGAGTTAAATAGATGTGGACTTCAAACATTTTAAAGAAATTATACCACACTTGGCATTATTTATTTATACCAAATATAGGAAATTTGTAAAATAAGATTATTTCTAAACAATAGAGTCATATTTTAAACTATTATATTTAAAACATGTAACTGTGTTTTAGAAGAATTTGATGAAGGACTAAATTTAAAACCCTCACTTTTTTCATCATCTAATATTTAAAGATGCTATGGTTATTAGAGAAATGACAATCTCTTTCAATGTATTAGCACTTAAAATATGATTGCTTCTTTCATGGGTTGCTTCAGCTCTTCTGCTTCCAGAGAGATTAATCCTAAAAAGGGTAGAGATATTCTGAACCTTTGACAGGACTGCTTAACTTGTTGTTTCTCCCCCTAGAATTTTATAATAATACACTCAATTAGCTTCTTTGTCCCAGATTTCATGGAATAATTGCTAGAATTTTATCTGGTGCTTATAAGTCACAAGTGTTTATTCTTTTAAAGAGTGTTTTCTGGATATTTTAATACTTTCTTTGCAAAGTAAAATATGAAATTTAAATGGGAACACAACTAATAAAAATTGTAGTTCCAATTTTAGAATTACTGCTTTACATTTAAATCAAGCATATAAAATGCACAAGATTCTCTTATAATGTTCCTATTCACATCCTCTAGACACAATTTTACTACCAGTTTTCTCTATTATCTATGACCAACATATGTTACTAATACATTTGTGATTTTTAAGCTGATTTTATTATTTTTGGAGACACAGTTTTATTAATAAATATTTTTCACATTTATTTGCAATACCATATACTTTATAATTATAATATCAATACAAAAGAGGTTTAGATGAAATACCTCGATAACTACATAAATGCATTAACATCAGAATGTATTTACACTTGTCATTCTTGGGAAAACATCAGCTAGCTGATGTTTAGTAAGTCTCTATAAATAAAGATTGGTTTTCAAAGCTTCAATAAACACCCCACTCTTTTTGTAAGCAGGATGCCAATTTTATAAGCCATAAAGTTTAATAGGAGGTATATTTATTAATAACTGAAATGGCTTTAGGGTCTAAAATATGCCTAAATGAGAATGAAAAATATGTCCCTGGATGAAGGAACATTCATTTATCATTTATAAAAATAGTTATACAGAAACATATTATTTTTTAACCAGAGATCTGGACAAAAGAGCTACAGAAATAGAAAAACATATCTATTTCATTGGTAGAAAAGATTACATTAACTTGTAAAGAGAATATTTTAAACTTTCATAATTAACATCCATTTTTAATTGGTATCATTGCTGCTGTTAGGAGAAATGAAGACCTAGAGAGAGTTCAGAAAGAGATGAACTACCCCAGTGTAATTACCACGACTCCCAGCAGGGTCTTCTCTCCTCTGATTAACACCACAGCAGGGTGGTCTGTCTAGCACACAGCTAACTGCCATAATCATGAAGAAAATAACAGGGGCGGGAAGACTCGAAAAAGATTTTTTCTGACATTTAAAATGAAGAATCCAAACTTCTTCATATTGTTATAAGAAAACTCACCATTCTGAACATTTCTAGGAAATACAAACTAATGACCTCAAACAACTTTAAATTAATCTGAGTTCTGAAGGTGACTATTTCAATAAAATCAAACAGATTGTGCAAAATTTTTTTATTCCTCTCACGTTGAAAAAATATTTTGACTACCAGGTGCTATTCTGTCATAGTTAACTTGCACTTTTAATTAAGGTGTGGATGGAAATAATTTATTCAACAATTCATAATTGGATATGTTACAAATTTATTGGTAGCAAATTTTAGGGCTGTTTTGTTGATACACATTTATAACATTTCACAGATATTTAAACATGTACTAATATAAATACAAGTGCAATTTTCAGCACAGCCACATCGCAGTTAAAATCATGATCCAGGTTAGTCTCTTATTACTTGAAACTCCATGCAAGAAGATTGCTTTTCATGTTACTGTTTGGTGTGAGGTTTTGTAAAGTCCACATTTTCTTGAATATTTCCTGGTCAATTTATTACCTAACATTGTTCTTTAGTTTTTACTATGGCAAATTTAATGATACTTTCCATGAATATTATTCAAAATAGGTAATGACAGGTGAAATGAGCATTGACTAATAAGAAAAAAGATTCAAGAAAACATAATGAGGATTGCCTGAACAACTGCATTGATACCCATTGGATGGGTTTTCGAAACTGCAGTTTCATTTTACAATATTGATGCTTATGGAGGTAAAGTCAGGTATTATGCATTACCAACAAATTCTAATGATATTTCTGAAACAAAAGTAGATAAAAAAATAAGGCAAATTGTAATGTATAGGAGTTTATTGATATTTTAAGGGTTACATCTTCATAAACTCCAAGGAAGATGTGACTCAAACTAGCTGCAATATTAACGTATTATTATGTAACTCAAACTAGCTGCAAAGTTAACTAGTGTATTAGTTTCTAGAGCTCCTAAAGCAAAGTACTATGCAATATGTGGCTGAAACAACAGCAATTTATTTTCTCATAGTTTTGAAAGCAAGAAGTTCAAAATCAACGTGTCAGCATGGCAGTGCCCTCTCTGAAAGCTCTACAGGAGAATGTGTTTCTGATTTCTTTCTCCTGTCTGTTGTGAAAAAACTTGGCATTCCTTGGTTTGCAGTGGCATAACTCCAATCTCAGCCTGCGACATCACGTGATATACTCCCTGTGTCTTGCCGTCTTGGTACCTCTCCTCCTGTCCTTCCAAGGACACCAACTGGATCAGATTAAAAGTCCCCCTAATCAGAATACCTTTATTTTAACTTGACTGACTACATCTACAATGGCTCTAGTTCCAAATTAGATCACATTATGAGGGACTGAGGGTTGGGAGTTTATTGTATCATTTGAGGATGCAAGTAATCAATAAAAATTTTCAAGGTTTTATTGATGTACCAATAAAACCTTGAAGAAATGATAGCTTTTAACCATCACAGGACATATTCAGAACATTATCAACTTAACATGTGAAATTTTGAATTTGATATATTATTAAGACCATGCATTGAGAAAATTTGAATAATGATCTGGATTTGTATGCTGGATGACATAAGAAGTGAATTACTCTTGGAAATAATTTCTTCTTTACCACTACTTAAGTAGTCTGTCCAGGTCCTCAACCTTCCCATACCCACTCAACCGTTTATAAATACTCTCTCTATACAGCAACATAGCTAATTTTTAAATTGCTTGTCAAAATATAAAACTCATTGGAGATACTGCTTTTCTGTTTATAAATGGATCAAAAAGAGATCCTTTCTAAAGGAACAACTAACTCTTATGTGGAATGGGATGATCGCTAAAAAAATAACATTATTCATAGTCATTACACAGGGAGATTATATACAGAAAAAAGTATAATTTATCAATGAGATAAATTATATCTATGTATCTGTACCTATATCTATCTATCATCTATCTATCACATGGATGTGAGAGAGAAAGTGATAAGGAGTGCTAAGGACACATTTCAGATCATAAGTCATTAAAAGTATTGTTCTAGGGGAAAATGTTAAAAAATAAGAAAAAAATGCCAAAGTTATCGAGTGTGCTGAGTCAAAATAAATAAAAATGAAAAAAATGCACAGAAAGAAGAATCATGATAAGGATTTAAAAAACTGAAATGTGACACAAAATAAAATTGAGGACAGGTGGAGCAAGTTTTTTTATTTTTTTAAGAGAAAGTAATGCTGGTCATAAGATGTTAAATTTTACCTAATTACTTTCTAAGAAAGACTAGATGCCATACTTGTTCCAAGCTATGTGACTAAGCTTTATGATTATACAGTGCACATCAGCTGCAATCAGCCCTCAAAACTTTAATGAGAACTCTAGTTCAGAAAACAAGTAGTTTTTCAGAGGATGATGCAAATTAAAATAGAAGAAGTGCAAACTACACAAAGCAATCATCTTAGAAATGAAGAATTTTGCAAAACATCAACAGGTGCAAATCATACATGATGATATGGAATCACATTGAAATAATAAATTATCTTCTAGAGAGGAAAAATAATGATTTTTGTAATGATAAATTTTCTGCATATTTTGTTTTTGAAATACATTTTCACTGAAACATTTTCATAATTATGTACAGACTCCATTTCAATCAAGTAGAGGTCGTTAGCCATGGCTGTATACTTGGAGAACACTTTAAAAATAGCAATTCCTGGGCTTTAGCCAAAGGGATTCTGATATAACACAACAGAGTTCATCAATTTTAGAGTTTTATATTAGTTTGTAATTTATTATTTACATATAGTACTGCACAAAATTGTATTTTGGTTTCATATTTTTACTATGACTAATTGCATCAGGCATAATAGGTTAGTTTTTACTACATAGCAAGAACCACAAATATTTCAGTGATATATCAAAATAGTTTATTTCTCTCCCTCAAAGTTCAAAATAAGTCCAAGCAAATCTTCAGTTACCTGTCCTCTATGTAATGATTTGGTATTCCAAACAGCATTGATCTGTCTACCTTTCTCTCTAAATGGACTTTCAGGCTCATTAGTGGAGGAGAAGTTACAGAAATTTACAAATATTTTAAGTAATTGATTCTCAAATTTTGATAAAATGTCTCCATGCACAGTCCATTGGTTAGAATTAGTATGACTCCACTTAAATATTAAAGACAGTGTGCACATATCTGGCCTACTTTTATGTCTGGAAAGTTTTCTAGTATATAATTAGAAATATTAGTTTTGGTATATAGTTTAATTTTCTTCTTCAGGGAAAATAATAATGCAAAAGTTCAACCTCATTTGTCTTTCTTCCATCTCAATCACTTTTGTTCTGGTCCTTTATAATTTTTTAAACATCTCAACTTTATTCTCTTGATTATTTTCCTGCCTTGATTCAGTGTGTAGGGGTTCATTGAAATCTATTATCTCAAGGACATTTTCTGATGATCTTTATTAATGATATCATTTTAACTTTTACATATGTTTATTTTACAATTTTAGTGAACTTTAATCATTTTTTATTTTTCTTTGTATGTTTTGTATTTTGATTCAAGGTAATATTTCATGTTTTTATTTTGTTTTGATGTAAATTTCTTGCAATGTTGATTTTTCATTTGTGTAGTTTGTGTATTACTGAAACTTTCTACTAGCAGAAAATATTCATTTTGCAGTATCTAACTTTATACAGAACTTTCGTGATATCTACCCTTTTCTACTCTTTCTTAGCGGCCAGGGCTCCTGCTTTGTGTATTCCTTCTTCTACTATTTCTGCTCCCTTCTGCATATTTTCTTTTATGGTTGGGAAAAGAGAGAAAAGAAATTTGTGGTGCTATTCTCTTTCATCAACTGCAGAATACTTACTTCAGTAGGATATTTACATTTCCCCTCTATTTTATTTCCTTCAAGACATCATCTCCAAAGTATGCTATCCCTTCTGTATCTGGTTCTTTCCAAGAAGCATCACTTTTCCAAGCTGCCACTTATAATTTCACACATTTTTAAGCTTACTTCATAATGACGTCTATGAATTTCTAAGGCTCAACCTGTGTTCAATTCTTATTTCACTTTCTCTTTCTGAGGATGATGTAATGTGCCTCCTGTAAGTCCTCTGCTGATGGCTGTTCTTGGTCATGGAGTCTTTTCACGTCTCCGCTTTCAATGTCTCTGTACCCACAACCTTAGAGCAAATATGAGATTATGGTGGGTGTTCAGTTGATATTGCTTTTCCCATTTTTCTTATTTAAAGATAATCTAGAGTTATAGTGTTCTCTGTCTCCTAGTGAGATTATAAGTGTGGGTCCCATCGGGTATTATTTTTTGCCCTTGTTGATTTTTTATCATTTCAGGAGAATAAGGGAGATATTGCCATTGCTATGCAAGCTCAGATGTCTACAAACAGAAAAATATCATTTTAATGGACGATTAAAACTGTAGGAAAATTACAAAATTAATTTATAAGCAGTAGGATTCTACATGGTTATTAATGTTTAGCATTAAATTTGGTCTTGAGTTTCTTGCAATATAAAATTTATTCAGTTAAAATATTTTTACTGTTTATCAGGAAACATAATACATTTTATACCTCAGAGGAAAAATGCAGCTTTACAACACCTAATCTGAAAATAAATGTCTTGCATAAATTTTATAAAGTTTGTATTGAGTGACATAGTGAAAATAACCTCTAGAGAAATTCTTTTTACTTATATCATCTATGTTATAGAATTTATTTATAAGATGGAATCCAGGATATATTTTTATTGTCCAGCACTAAGCTGATAGTGAAACACTTATAATGTTTTAGCTGTAGTTAATTATTATTAACTCTAAGAGTAATACACTTACAGAATTTGGTACTATCCTACCATTCTATCTCATGGGCTTGTGATGTGTGGTATTCAGAGCTTTAAGCAATGAGTCTGCTTAGAATAGCCAATCAGCATAATCCTAGCTACATCACCCAGACAGGTTTAAGGTGATGCATGTAAACAAGTCAACAAGTGATGACCCCTATGTCACTTTCTGATTGGAGATTTTTTTTTTCTTCTAAACTTAGATGATTTATCTTATTGCCCTGAACTTTTGTATTATTATCTTGCACAAAAATGCAGTTCCAAGCTAAAGGCAAAGAAGAAAGATACAAAGATGTCAAGGCTTTGACATTAATACCACCTGAAAACAGCTGTGAATTTCATCCTAAAATGCTAACATGAGTCAGTAAATTTCCATACTGATTGAGCCATTTTATGCTAAGTTTTATGTCCACTTGTATGTAAAATAATCCTAAGTAAAACAATAAGAATTTAATGGTTTTGTCCTCAATATAATCTATGGGCTTAAAACCAAAGCATAGCTTATATAAAATAGTAGCTTTAAAGGATGAATCAATAACTTTAAAATATTTGGGCTTTTGGTGTGACAATCAAAACTCAAAATTACATACCCAAAGATATTAGTGAGAATAGTCTTTTTTATAAGTATTATCATTTTAAAAACCATGGACATGTGCACATGATCCCCCATGATTATTAAAATACATTAAGGTAACACAGAAGAAAGTAAACAATTTTTTAAAAATTCACAAACCAAACAGATTTTACAAGATATAATGTGGTGCACAAGCTTCAAAGATTTAGTTTCTTTTTTTTTTAAGTATATACAAATAGAGATTTACATATACAATTTTATTTGTAATGTTACGCCATAAATGAAATTTCAAACAACTTGTTTCCTATCAAATGGATTAGTCTTTAATCTATTCAATATAAAAGTATATCCAACTAGAATAGGTTAAGAGTCATAGACAAATAGTTGTGTCAAGCGGAGGGCTATTAATTGTTACTCACGATGCTAAGATTAGATCTGGCATCAGCCTGGAATTGACAGCAACAGTTCAATTTCTAAGAAAGCAAGAGCTTCAAGGATGAAATTACTGTGAAAAATAGAACTAGTCACCAAACACTTAAGTAAACTCATGCTAAAAAGGCAGAAAAATTAGAATGACACAAAAGCTGTACCCAGCGTTAAGCAACTGGCAAGGGATAAAATGAAGCAAATATAGTTTTTCTTCTTTTTGCTTTAGAGTGAAAAGTGACATAGATAATACTTGAGAGCACATTAAACTCTTAAAAATACATAGATTTCCTGTTATATATGAATATTGGAGAAACTTTCTATAAAAAATGAGTTTCAGAGTATCTTTTATTTTACATCAGTACACTGATGTCTGAGAAATTATAGTAGTCTTAAATTAAGATTTAGTTATTTCACAGCATATTTACTGTATGACTTCAATAAATGATTGAAAATACATAAGTATATACTTTTCCTACACATATTATTTCATTCACTGTAATTTTATTTTTAAAAATTAGCCATTGAATAATTTGAGTGGTTTGAATTTTAGAAGACTTTTCAATTAAAAATTAATAATCAGAAAATACAGTTGGAGGATGCTAAAAGCGTCACGAAGCATTTACTAGGTATATAAACATCTATGTCTGTCTAAATCCTTCAAAGTATTTACAGAATGCCAAACTAACTAGATCTTATCTACGAAAAGCATTTTTGCATTTAATCCACTATGTTTATGTAAACAAAAAAATTGAAAAAACTTTCTAGTCTGTTCTCTATCAACTATAAAAAAGGACTCACTGGTACTTGTGCTTTTATTTTGGAGTTTCAATCTCACTGGATTAATGAGAACTATGTAGAAACATTGGTTATTTTTCTACATTTTTTATATTTTTGTTTATATATTTTTTCTTTGTTGTCTAAGTTTGTTCAAATAGAAGCAATAAGAATCAAATAATTTCACATCCCAAGTATGAACCAAAGAGTGTTCAGAGCTCAGAACAATTAATAAGAACTACTATCTTCCTCTTTACTGTCATTTCACATGTTGACAAGCCTTTGAAATAAAAGAATAAAACTCTTCACACATAATTAGCCAGTACAAATTGAGGAAAAAAAGTAAATAAAATGAGTTTTGCTTAAACACATGATCATCAATCTATATTCACTGTTTCATCTTTGATTTGTAAATGAACTGAATTAGTCAAATCATCTCATCCTCCCACACAGCGCTTAAAGGATAAAGATGGCCTCGAACTTGTAGGAAACTTTTTAATGTGGTTGCTTAGTTTAGTCATACTAAAACATGCAGAGAATGAAAGGGTTTTAAAAGGCTTAACAGAATGTTCCTGAAAATATCAGTTAAAACATTTAAACCAAATTTTCTATGTAATGAATTTCTAGATCAAAGGTTTAATATATTATTTTTATTTTTATTTATTTATTTATTTATTTATTTATTTATTTTGAGATGGAGTTTCGCTCTTGTTACCCACGCTGGAGTGCAATGGCGCGATCTCTGCTCACTGCAACCTCCGCCTCCTGGGTTCAAGCAATTCTCCTGCCTCAGCCTCCCGAGTAGCTGGGACTACAGGCACGTGCCACCATGCCCAGCTAATTTTTGTATTTTTAGTAGAGACGGGGTTTCACCATGTTGACCAGGATGGTCTCGATCTCTTGACCTTGTGATCCACCCGCCTCGGCCTCCCAAAGTGCTGGG
>PVKV010014823.1:0-26700 GCA_004027835.1 Alouatta palliata
TTTTTTTTTTTTTTTTGAGACAGAGTCTCACTCTGTCTCCAGGCTGGAGTGCAGTGATGCGATTTCGGCTCACTGCAACCTCAGCCTCCCAGGTTTAAGCAATTCTCCTGCCTCAACCTCCCAAGTAGCTGGGACTACAGGCATGCACTACCATGCCCAGCTAATTTTTGTATTTTTAGTAGAGACAAGGTTTCACCAAGTTGGCCAGGATGGTCTCCATCACTTGACCTTGTGATCTGCCCACCTCGGCCTCCCAAAGTGCTGGGATTACAGGGGTACGCCACTGCGCCTGGCCCCAGTTTTTTTTTTTTTTTTTAAGATGGAGTTTCACTTTTGTCACTCAGGCTGGAATCCAGTGGCATGATCTCAGCTCACTGCAACCTCCACCTCTGGGGTTCAAGTGATTCTCCTGCCTCAGCCTCCTGAGTAGCTGGGATTATAGGCACCTGCTACCATGCTGAGCTAATTTTTGTATTTTTAATAGAGACGGGGTTTCACCATGTTGGCCAGGCTGGTCTTGAACTCCTGACTTCAGATGATCTGCCTGCCTCGGCCTCTTAAAGTGCTGGGATTACAGACATGAGCCACCACGCCCCACCTTTTACTCATCCCATTTTTAATTGGGTTTTTTTCCCTCTTTCTTTCTTAAAAGTTTTTTAAAAATATTTGATGCTGGGTATGGTGGCTCATGCCTGTAATCCCAGCACTTTGGGAGGCCAAGGATGGTGGATCACGAGGTCAGGAGATCGAGACCATCCTGGCCAACATGGTGAAACCCCATCTCTACTGAAAATACAAAAATTAATTGGGTGTGTGGTTACACATGCCTGTAATCCCAACTGCTCAGGAGGCTGAGGAAGGAGAATCATTTGAACCAGGGAGTCAGAGGATGCAGTGAGCCAAGATTGCACCACTGCACTCCAGCCTGGCAATAGACTGAGACTCCGTCTCAAAAAAAAAAAAAAATTGGGTATCAATATTATGTATGTTAAAAGTTGAGGATTGTCTTTTCATTCTCTTTATGATGTCTTTCAATCTAGAAATGTTAATTTTAATATAGTAAAATGATTAATTTTCCTTTACAATTTTTGCCTTTAGCAATGTGTTTTATTCATTTATGAATGAAGGAAGGTAAGAAAAAATAAAACTTAAAAAAGAAGAGCTCTGGCCAGGTGCAGTGGCTCACACCTATAATCCTAGTACTTTGGGAGGCCTGAGGCAGGTGGATCACTTGAGGTCAGGAGTTTGAGACCAGCTGGACGAACATGGTGCAACCCATCTCTACCAAATACACAAAAATTAGCCAGGTGTGATGGCACATGCCTGTAATCTCAGCTACTTGGCAGGCTGAGGCAGGAGAATTGCTCGAACCCAGGAGGCAGAGGTTGTGATAGGCCAAGATCGCGCCATTGCACTCCAGCCTGGGTGACAGAGGGAGACTCTGTCTCAAAAAATAAAAAAAAATTAAAAAAAAGAGATCTGATAGGGCAGCAGCCAGATAACATTTTAAAGGGATGGTATTATAAGTTTGTTCCAATTATAATTCAGGTTATGCTGACTTTAAAGTATCATTACATAAAGTCTTTCTGAGTCAATTTCCAAGATATTCTGTTTCACTTATAATTCTGTGTAATTTTTGGCACCAGGAGGCATCAGAGGTTTGGAACACATGGCAGAAACAAAGATATCTTGAAAAATTATCAAGGCAGTAGACCACTGTTATCTTAAAGTAGCACATCAAATGCTGCTATTGCTGTTAACATTTAGATAATGTTAGATACTGTATTTTTTAGAGGATATCTCACTGTCTTGCACAAACTAGAGTGGAGTGGCTATTCACAGCATGATCATAGTACATTAAAGCCTCAAACTCCTGGGCACAAACAATCCTCCTGCCTCAGCCTCCCGAGTAGTAGACAATATATTCTTGTAGATGTAACCTTGGGGTTCTGAAGGGGTAGTCTGTAGGAAAATGAATTGCTGAAAAGAATATACCACCCTGACATGGGCTATTATTAGATTCCATAATTGTGGCTTGCCAATGAAACATTGCTAACTACCTGTAAAATATAGTGTTGGAAGTCGTAGGCTAAATTGCTAAGTTCTTCAGTCTATTTCAGTGTCGTGTTACAGCTTTCATATTGTCTTTGATGACAGCACAAGGATCATACCAGTTCCCCTGATACAGATGCGGAGGGCCCGGTCTTCCCTGTAGCTAAGCCTTGGCCTTGGTCTCCTACCCACACAGCAGCTGGTACCTTCCTGCCCCCCGAGGCTCATACATACTATATAGCCAGTAGATGGTTTATGCTTTTTAAAAAAATCTTATTTCCGAAATCTTTCCGTACTGTTTTATAGGTTTTCCTCCCACATTTATGTCTTTAAACCACCTGTAGTTGATTTTTATGTGTGGTGGAAGGTGGGAATCCTCTTTTCATATTCTTTTTTATGAGGAAGAACAGACCCTCGCTAGAAACCCTAGACTGCTACCTCTGTTAGTTCACTGGAATCACTCAAAATATTGGTTGAGTTTCTCACTCACTGACTCATTGCCTATTGCTTTGTCCTAGTCCTATTACAATCTTGTTTCTTCCAGGAGGAGAGTTGTATGTACAACCCAACAGGCAAGGCAGCTAAATGCAGAGGGTACAGAGAGATCCCCGAGGGGAATGAGAAAGCTCTGAAGAGGGCAGTGGCCCGAGTGGGACCTGTCTCTGTGGCCATTGATGCAAGCCTGACCTCCTTCCAGTTTTACAGCAAAGGTAAGAAGCTGTTCCTGGCCAGGTGCAATGGCGCATGCCTGGAATCCCAGCACTTTGGGAGGCCAAGGCAGGTGGATCACCTGAGGTCAGGAGTTTGAGACTGGCCTGGCCAACATAGTGAAACCTCGTCTCCACTAAAAATAAGAAATAAAAAATAAAAAAAATTAGCCAGGCATGGTGGCACATGCCTCCTGAGGCAGGAGAATCACTTGAACCCAGGAGGTAGAGGTTACAGTGAGCCGAGATTATGCCACCACACTGTAGCCTGGGTGACAGAGCAAGACTCCATCAAAAAGAAAAAAAATGGAAGCTGTTTCTATAGAGCACTGTCTTTTATGATACACACTTGATGGCTTCTTGAAGGACCTTGGGTATTTTCAGTACTTAGTTTTTGTATTCAGACGGAGGCGGCCAGAGAGAAATTAACTCCTGCAGTATGGAGCAGATCTCCGTGGTAAACCCTCCTGACCCGGATGGAATTCTAGAGAGAGTCTCCTAGACTGGGGGATCCCACAGGGTGACCCTTGGATTGCATAGAGCCTCACGCTGCTGGTTTGTATTCTAGGTGTGTATTATGATGAAAGCTGCAATAGCGATAATCTGAACCATGCAGTTTTGGCAGTGGGCTATGGAGTCCAGAAGGGTAACAAGCATTGGATAATTAAAAACAGGTAATAATGGGATCACTACTTTTGTCATTCAGTCACCCTTTTAACACTCAACCTCACCTCCAGCTTCCCAGTATTCCTTTCTCTCTCCCAAATCAAGAAAAAAATTATCTTCGGCTTCTCACTTCTGTCTTCTCAGTCAGAGGCTCTTAACTCTGAGTCTGACATTTAACGGCCAGTGTGTTAGTCCACTTTGCATTGCTATAGAAGAATACCCAAGACTGGCTAATTTATAAAGAATTCAGGTTTGTTTGGCTGTACAAGCATGGCACTAGTATCTGCTCAGGTTCTGATGGGTCCTCGGAGCTTTTTCTCATGGCAGAAGGCAAAAGAAGCAAGCATGTCACGTAGCGAGAGAGGGAGCAAGAGAGAGAGGAAAGTACCAGACTCTTTAAAGAACCGGTTCTCACGTGAACTAATAGAGTGAGAACTCATCATCACCAAGGCAATGGCACCAAGCCATTCATGAGGAATCCACTCCCATAACCCAAACACCTCACACTAGGCCCCACCTCCAACATTGGGGGATCACATTTCAGCATGAGATTGGGAAGGGACACGCATCCAAACCATATCAGCCAGATCATAGTGCTCAGTGTATGTGCTGAGCAGATGCTCCTGTATGCATGGTGCTTAGTCATATATACAAACCAATGAACACATGACGCCTTCAATGAGCTCAGAGCCCAGTAACACAGACCTGGCTGGCTGGGTGTGGTGGCTCACACCTGCAATCCCAGCACTTTGGGAGGCCAAGGCGGGCAGATTGCGAGGTTAGGAGTTTGAGACCATTCTGACCAACATGGTGAAACCCCGTCTCTACTAAAAATACAAAAATTAGCTAGGTGTAATGGTGCACACCTGTAATCCCAGCTACTCAGGAGGCTGAGGCAGGAGAATCGCCTGAATGTGTGAGAATCACCTGCCCCACACTTTCCTGCTTCTGTTGTTCATTTCACACCCCTTCACTGGCATCCCCTTCCTACAGAGCAAAATTCTACTCAGCCTTTGGCTCAGCTCAAATGCCACCTCTTATATCAAGCCTCTGAGATTCTCTTGATCAGAAGGAATCTTTCCCTCCTCTGATACCTATAGTATTATGCCTTCTCCCTATTTTTTGACTTTAAACTCTTTAAAAATCATCATATTCATTTTTGTGTACCATCAGTAGCTAGCACAATACTTAGTAAACATTTTAATGAATAAATAAACTGAGAGTACTAAGTATTTTTCTTGATTGGTCTTACAGCTGGGGAGAAAACTGGGGAAACAAAGGATATATCCTGATGGCTCGCAATAAGAACAACGCCTGTGGCATTGCCAACCTGGCCAGCTTCCCCAAGATGTGACTCCAGCCAGCCAGACCGATCCTGCTCTTCCATTTCTTCCACGATGGTGCAGTGTAATGATGCACTTTGGGAGGGAGCTGGCATGCAACTTTCGAAGCAGGTGTGGTGGTACTGAGATTGTCTGTTCAGTTTCCCCATTTGTTTGTGCTTCAAATGATCTTTCCCACTTTACTTCTCTCCACCCGTGACCTTTTTCACTATAGCCATCAGGACTTTCCCTGACCGGTTTGTACTCTTAGGCTAAGAAATGTGACTATAGCCTGCCCCTGACTGTGTTGTCCCAGGGCTGATGCTGTGCGATTTTCACAGAGATTAGATTCTCATTCACTGGGACTAGTTAGCTTTAACCACTCTGGAAGACTGGGGTGATCTGACCTCTCACTTTCTAAGTTCTCTTCTATATCCTCAAGGTAGAAATGTCTGTGTTTTCCACTCCAGTTGATAAATCTATTCGTAAGTCTTTGGTACAAGTTTACATGAATAAAAGAAATGTGATTTATCTTCCCTTCTTTGCATTTTTGAAATAAAGTATTTATCTCTTATCTACAGTTTAAAAAATAGCATCTAGTACACATTCATTTTGTGTTAGATACTGTGTTAGGTGCTGGAGGAAAGAAGATGAATAGAACATTTTCTCTCTACTTGATGCACTTACAGTCTGGTTGTAGAGACTTTCATGTAAACAATTCATTTATTTATTCATTCCTTCAGCCAATATATATTGAGTGCTTACTCTGTACCAAGCACTGTACTACATTTCTGGGATTAACTAGATGTAAGGAGATCTCAATATTTAATTCTGCCTCGGGAGACTGGATTAAGTGACATGAAAACTTGGATCTTGAAAAATATTTTAAGACTCTTTTTTCTTTTCTCTCTTTCTCACTCGCTCCCTCTCTCTCCTCTCTCTCTCTCTCTCTCTCTCTCTCTCTCTCTCTCTCTCTCTCTCTCTCTCTCTCTCTCGTCTGGGTCTCCCTCTGTTGCCCAGGCTGGAGTCTGTGGCACTCATAGCTCACTGCAGGCTTGATCTCCTGGGGTCAAGAGTTCTTCCCACCTCAGCCTCCTGAGTAGCTTGGACTACAGTGCACAATGCCATGCTTAGCTGACTTTTTAAAAATTATTTTTGGGAGGCCAAGGTGGGAGGATCGCCTGAGCCCAGCAGTTTGAGACCAGCCTGTCTCCCTATGTCAGCCAGGCTGGTCTCAAACTTCTGGGCGCAGGCAGTTCTCCCACCTTGGCCTCCCAAAGTGCTGGAATTAGAGGTGTGGGCCACTGCACCCAGCATGACACTGTTGTTAATATGGCAATAATCTCCAAATTGATCTACAGAATTAACACGATTTGTATTAAAATCCCAGCTGGGTTCTTTGTAGAAATTGGCAAGCTCAACCCAAGATTCGTATGGACATTCAAGAGCTCCAGAATAGCCAAAACAATCTTGAAAAAGAACAAAGTTGGAGGATTTGCTCTTCTCAATTTCAAAATGTAACTAGAAACCAATAGTAGTCAAGACAATGTGACATAAAATAGGCGTATAAACCAATGGAATAGAATTCAGGGTGTAGAAATAAACCACATTCAGTTGACATGGGGTGCCAAGACAATTCAAGGTGAAAGAATAGTCTTTTCAAAAAATCATGCTGGACAACTGAATAAAAACATGCAAGAGAATGCAGCTGGAGCACTACTCCACACTACATAAAAAATTAATTCAAAATGATTAAAAACCTAAAGGTAAGAGCTAAAACTCTTAGAAAACACGGGAGTAAATCTTCCTGACCTTGCATCAGGCCATGGTTATGACACCACAGCACAAGCAACAAAAAATTAGGGCTGGGTGCTGTGGCTCACGCCTGCAGTCCCAGCACTCTGGGAGCTTGAGGTGGGCGGATTGCCTGAGTTCAGCAGTTTGAGACCAGCCTGACCAACATGGTGAAACCCTGTCTCTACTAAAATACAAAAATTAGCTGGGCATGGTGGTGGGCACGTGTAATCCCAGCTACTTGGGAGGTTGAGGAAGGAGAATCATTTGTGAGGTGGAGGTTGCAGGGAGCCAAGATCACGCCACTGCACTCCTGCCTGGGCAACAGAGCAAGACTCTGTCTCAAAAAAAAAAAAAAAAAAAAAAAGATAAATTGAACCTCTTAAAATTAGAAATTTTTGTACATCAAAGGACACTATTAAGAGAGGGAAAAGACAGCACAGAATGAGAGAAGATATCCACAAGTTATATATCTGATAAAAGAATTAATATCCAGAATATGTAAAGAAGCCCCACAACTCAACAATAAAAAATATTTAAAATGGGTAAAAGACTTGAATACATATTTACCAAAACAGATATACACATGGTCAATAAGCTCAACATCACTAGCCTATAAGGAGATGTAAACCAAAACCACAATGAGAAATACTTCCTACCCATTAGAGTGGCCATCATAACAACAACAAAAACCTGGAGTATAGCAAGTGTTGGTGAGGATGTGGAGAAACAGGAACTCTTGTGAGTTATTAGCGGGAATGTAAAAGGGTGCAGCTGCAGTGGAAAACAGTTTGTTGGTTCCACAAACACTTAAACATAGAATTACCATCTAATCCAGCAATTCCACTCCTAGATATAGATCCAAAAGAATTGAATGCAGGAATTCAAACATACTCATACACCCAATGTTCTTAGCAGCATTATTCAAAAGAGCGAAAAGGTAGAAACAACCCAGGGTCCATTAACAGATGGATGGGTAGCCTAATGTGGTAATACACTATACCATGGAATATTATTCAGCCACAAAATGAAATAAAATTCTGGATGGGACAGTGGCATGCCTGTGTAGTCCCAGCTACTAGGGAGGCTAAGGTGGGAGGATCGCTTAAGCCCAGAAGTTTGAATCTAGCCTGGGCAACATAGTGAAACCCCATCTCAAGAAAGAAAGAAAAAGAAGAAAGAAAGGAAACTCAGCCGAGGGAAGTGCCTCACGCTTTGTAATCCCAGCATTTTGGGAGGTCAAGGGGGGGGTAGATCACTGAGGCCAGGGGTTCGAGACCAGCCTGGCCAGCCTGGTGAAACCCTGTCTCTACTAAAAATACAAAAATTAGCTGGGCGAGGTGGCTCATGCCTATAATCCCAGCTACTTGGGAGGCACAGGAACTGCTTGAACCCAGGAGGTGGAGGTTGCAGGGAGCTGCAATTGTACCATTGCACTCTAGCCTTGGTGACAGAGTGAGATTCCATCTCAAAAAAAAAAAAAAAAAAAAAAAGGAAACTCCTCACTCACTTCTTCACTTCAAAAAAGAAGAAATAAAATCCTGATTTTATTTATTTATTACTATGTAACATGGATGAACCGTGAAAACATGGTAAGTGAAATAAGCCAGATACAACAGGACAAATATTGTGATTCCACTTATTGTGAGGCATTTAGAATAGGCAAGTTCATAGAGACATTAAGGAAAGTAGAATAGGGGGTACCAGGAGTTGGGGAGGGAGTAGGATGGGGAGTTATTGCTTAATGGGTATAAGTTTCTGTTAGGGACCATGTTCTAAATGGGAGAAGCTTGGGTGTGTTGGGGTGAGGGGTATATTGGAATTCTATACCTTTTGCTCAATTTTGCTGTGAGCCTAAAATTGTTCTAAAAAACTTTAAGTTCTAGAAATGATAGTTACACAACATAGTGAATATACTTAATGCCACTAAATTGTATACTTTAAAAATGGTCAAAATGGCTTTTTTTTTTTTTTTTTTTTGAGACAGAATCTCACCCTGTCGCCCAGGCTGGAGTGCAATGGCGTGATCTCGGCTCACTGCAACCTCCGCCTCCTGGATTCACATGATTCTCCTGCCTCAGCCTTGTGAGTAGCCGGGATTACAGGCATGCGCCACCACACCTGGCCAATTTTTTGTGTTTTTAGTAGAGATGGGGTTTCACCGTGTTAGCCAGTTTGGTCTCGAACTCTTGATCTCATTATCTATCTGCCTCGGCCTCTCAAAGTGCTGGAATTACAGGTGTGAGCCACCGCGCCTCACCTAAAATGTCCATTTTTATGTATATTTTGCCACAGTTAAAAAAATTTTTTAATTAGAAGAGAAGTTCTAGTGACTAAAACTTCATCGTTTAGCCATGTGATTCAAATTAAATATTGCTCAATCATTTTGTTGTTATTCTTCTCTACTTCTCTTAGGATCCATATTAGCAAATTCCGTCCCTGCCTCTTCAAAACATAATATGAATCTGGCCGCTTCTCTCTCCCTCTACCGTGACTAAGTAGTTTCAGTTCCCATCGTTTCCTCGTAGACTTATGTAACTGCCCTCCGATTTCCCTACTTACATGCTACACTCCGCCCATAGTCTATTCTTCCCTGTACAAAACTCTCCCATTACTCTTTCATTTATTTAACAAATATTAATCATCTACTATGAGGCAGGCACTATTCTGGAAATTCAACAGTGACAAAAATTCATGACCTTATTGAGTTTACATTTTAGTGAACTTAGAATATAATGCAAAAGTCTTAAATGGCCTACAAGCAGCATGATCTGGTCCCAGGCTTTTTTTTTTTTTTTTTTTTTTTTAGACAGTGTCTCACTCTGTCACCCAGGCTGGATAGAATGCGGTGTTGAAATTACGGCTCACTACAGCATTGACCTCCTGGGCTCAAGCAATCCTCTCACCCTCAAGCTTTCCTCCCACCTCAGCCTCCTGAGTAACTGGGACTATAGGCACATATCAACACACCCAGCTGATTTTTGTATTTTTTTTGTAAAGATGAGGTTTTGCTATGTTGCCTGGGCTGGTCTCGAATTCCTGGACTCCAGTAATCCACCTGCTTCAGCTTCCCACAGTGCTGGGATTACTAGCATGAGCCACTGCACCTGGCCCAGGCCACCTATTTCAGCCTGTGGTTTTATGGAAAGTGGTTATCTAAACAAAATTAGAATGCTGTTAGAAATAAAGGGTTGGTCAAGAAATGCTGATGCCTGTATAAAAGAGTGCTTATCAACACCTCTTCCCCAGTGAGAGACAACCCAGGGTCTTATTTGGTTACTGTGTTCAACTCTAAGGCCAGGATTTCTGGCTAATGATTTCCTTCTCAAATTTGGATATGGTTCCTTGAGGCCTGGCAAGTAGATGCTTAATATTTGTTAAACAAATGAAAGAGTGATGGGAGAGTTTTGTACAGGGAAGAATAGACTGTAGGGCAGAGTGTAGCGTGGAGTAGGGAAGTTAGAGGGCTCTTACGTAAGTCCAGTGGGAAATGGTGGGAACTTAAACTGTGTGGTCATGGTAGAGGAAGAGAGAAATGGCAAGATTTGCTTATATTGGCTAAAACGTAAACTATCTTAGCCAATATATCTAAAAAACCAACGGAGAGGAACAGAGTAGTTACAATGAAAACTCTAATTCTGTAAGAGGAGAATGAATGAAAAATAGCACACAATTATCGTTGATCTGTAGCATAAATTACATCCGGCGAGGCAGGAATATGGAAGACTCCCTCTCTGGCAGTAGAATGAGTTCCTTGGCCAGGTAACTGGGAAACTCGAGGCTTGCTTTCTGTGGGGATCTTTTTTATGGTCCAGCATGGCTCTTGCTTCTTCCCGCTAGAGGATCTTACCTGTCTCTTATTCTACACAGCTATGCCAGAGATGGGCACATGAAAATGCCCATTGTGGGCATACCCTACTCAGCTTTAGCTGTGGTACAAGTTGGAAACCTAGAAAGTACAATAGATTGCTGGGCCTGGGGTTTCTTTGGTGATACATTCCCATAAAAGCTCAGAATTTTTTGGTCTGAGTTGTCACACCCAAAAAGTGTTTTTCTAGATAAAATGTTTAAACCTGAGAATTTCGAACTCCTGGGAATCACCCTCAGTGCTGTGCCATCCCATAAACTCATTTAATGGCACTTATCCTAAGTAGCTCGAAATCCACAAGAGCAGATGTACACCCATCATCTGAGCTATGCCCTCTTTTCTGGGAAAATGCTTAGCTGGGAGTGCATGACAAAAGCCTCTAGTCTTCTTGCTGCCTCTTTTGCCTCCTTGCCTCTGCATTGTTCAGTTTGGTGCTTATTATTATTATTATTATTCTGAGATGGAGTCTTGCTGTGTCGCTCAGGCTGGAGTGCAGTAGAAGGAACAATCTTGGCTCACTGCAGCCTCTGCCTCCTGAGTTCAAGCGATTCTTTTGCCTCAGAGTAGCTGGGATTACAGGGCTTTGTATTTTTAGTAGAGATGGGGTTTCACCGTATTGGCCAGGCTGATCTTGAACTCCTAACTTCAAGTGATCCACCCACCTCGGCCTCCCAAAGTGCTGGTATTACAGGTGTGAGCCACTGCGCCCAGCCAGTTTGGTGCCTTTTCTACCCTATAGGGCTCTAAACTATGGGATTTTATATTGCAGGCTATAGGCAGAAAGAACTTCTCTTAGCAAAGCGATATATTATTCTCTCTAGGCTTTTAGGTAGAACACTTTCAGATTAAGTTACTTTCTTATATTCTTACTGAAGCCTACAAAAGGAGCCAACATGCTGAATTTTTCCTATAATTTCTTCTTTTTCTTTTCTTTTCTTTTTTTTTGAGACAGTGCCTCACTCTGTTGCCCAGGCTTGAGTGCAGTGGCACAACAATCATGGCTGACTGCAGCCTCGACCTTCTGCACTCAGGTGATCCTCCCATTTCAGCATCCCAAGTAGCTGGGACTACAGGCGTGTGTCACCACACCCAGCTTGTGTTTTGTAGAGAAGGGTTTTGCCATGTTGCTAAGGCTGGTCTCTAAATCCTAGCCTCAAGCAATCCGCCTGTCTCTGTCTCCCAAAGTGCTGGGACTACAGAGGAGAGCCACTGCGCCTGGCACTATCATTTCTTGTCATACCACACTCCAGTGGGCCTGTGGTCTTACCTCAAAACAATAGGCAACAGATGTTTCATGAATTCATAATTTCCAGTTTGGACTAGAGTCCTCATTGCCCTACCCCCACACCCTCCATTCAGCTGATTCCACATTTTAGAGTCTGTAACTTGTACCAAATTCTGAGTCAGTCCAAACTGACTACTCTTCTTTGCAACAAAGAACCTCGTGATAGAGGTCTTGCAGGCTGTGATTGTTTCACATGCTCATTCCCCAACTAGTCATTGTAGCCAGAGGGATACAAGGTTTTGACAGGCTGGCCTTGGGACCTGTGCCCACTCTTGAAACTAGGGGTAAGGTTGGTTCTATTTTAAGCCCAGGAGTGTCGGGGGGGAGGCGGATATCCCCTTTTTAAAGTCAGCATGCTGTTACCACCAGAAGGAGGAATGGAAGCTAGGTGAAAAAAAAAAAAAAGTATACTTCCAGCACCCTTTAGCTTAGCTGTTTTCAACTTTCCCTTATTACTATAGAGAAGACAGATGTTATTCACATTTTTGACACATTTCCATGTGCGTGCTCACAAAGTAGTATCAGTTACTGGTAGCCACCCATAATTCTCTCCTTTTCTCTCCCAGAAAGCATATTGGAATGCACATATATCAACATAATATTATTACAGGGATCATCTGCTGAATCGGCTCTCATTGTTAAACGTCACTTTCAAATGTTGGTACTTTTTTATGAGTCACAAATTTCTTGTGACTTACCTTGTAATTAATTGTAACACATCAAATGTGTCACACCCATTGCTATTCATTTGTCAGGGGGAGGGGTCTTATCATTGGCTTCTAGAGTGCTCCCTAATTATGTCTTATTTTGTTCTCTTGGTAAAATTAAGCTCCTTCTTTGAGCACACATTGCTAGGTGACAGAGAGTACCTATAGGATAATGGAAGATGTCTACTGGGATCAAATAATGCACCAAGCAGATAAGCTACACAGAAAATCAGCAATAATATATTTTTTCAATTCAGAACATTCCTATTTTCCCTAATGACTCAATCATTTTGTTTTCTTTCTTCAGAAACAGTTATTGCATAATATTAACATGAAGTTGGCCGGGCGCGGTGGCTCACGCCTGTAATCCCAGCACTTTGGGAGGCCGAGGCGGGTGGATCACGAGGTCAAGAGATCGAGACCATCCTGGTCAACATGGCGAAACCCCGTCTCTATTAAAAATACAAAAATTAGCTGGGCATGGTGGCACGTGCCTGTAGTCCCAGCTACTCGGGAGGCTGAGGCAGGAGAATTGCTTGAACCCAGGAGGCGGAGGTTGCGGTGAGCCGAGATCGCGCCATTGCACTCCAGCCTGGGTAACAAGAGCGAAACTCCGTCTCAAAAAAACAAAAATATATTAACATGCAGTTAATAAAGGGGGAAACTCAACATCATGGCAAAATTATCTTTTCTAGTCCCACAGTCTCCTATAGTCCATTAAGGGTATTCCTCACCTCACCTTCATGCATTTCTCAGGCAGTGGGGTCAGTAAGAAGTGAGCTATTTTATTATGAAAATAATGTCTGTTATTAAATTCCTAGCACACTTGGGTACATTAAAACTAGCATTGGTATCATCCTAAAATTCAAAATCTTTTTCTTTAAGACTAAATAAGGGCCGGGCATGGTGGCTCACACCTGTAATCCCAGCACTTTGGGAGGCTGAGACAGGCAGATCACAATCACCTGAGGTCAGGAGTTTGAGACCAGCCTGGCCAACATGGCCAAACCCCATCTCTACTAAAAAAAAAAAAATTACAGGCCGGGCGCGGTGGCTCACGCCTGTAATCCCAGCACTTTGGGAGGCCGAGGCAGGTGAATCACGAGGTCAAGAGATCGAGACCATCCTGGTCAACATGGTGAAACCCCGTCTCTACTAAAAATACAAAAATTATCTGGGCATGGTGGCACATGCCTGTAGTCCCAGCTACTCGGAAGGCTGAGGCAGGAGAATTGCTTGAACCCAGGAGGCAGAGGTTGCGATGAGCCGAGATTGCGCCACTGCACTCCAGCCTGGGTAACAAGAGCGAAACTCCGTCTCAAAAAAAAAAAAAAATTACAAAAATTAGCCAGGCATGATGGCACACTTGTAATCCCAGCTACTCAGGAGGCTGAGGCAGGAGAATTGCTTGAACGTGGAGACCGAGGTTGCAGTGAGCCAAGATCGAGCCACTGCACTCCAGCCTGAGTGACAGAGCGAGACTCTCACAAAAAAAAAAAAAAAAAAAAAGAAACTTGATTTTCAGGGATCGTGAAGCTAAGAGATGGTGAGTTTAAAAGCTGGAGAAGGCACAACCATAACAAGTAGGGACAAAGCTTTCTTATTTTGCTTTCATTCCTCCTTTTTCAGGTTACTCAGGAGATGTTTCCTTGTTTGTGATGAAAGGGGAGTCAGCATCCCTGGTAAGACTTAGTGTTATGCAGCATTCTGGATAAGACTTACTTGTGCAACTGTTGTGCAAAACGCTTGTTTTCTGTTTTTAACTGCTACTTAAATACATTGGCAACAGCAAGTATGCCCCATTTCAGGGCAATTTACTGTAGGAAAATTAAATTGATAGCTTTGGAATGTCACAGGATGATGTTTAAGTTTATAAAATGCCTTAAGTGATACAAGGATAGATTATCTAATGACATGTTCCCCTAATGTATTCAAATACTGTATGTGTTTACAGTCTTTTACATACCAGGAGGAGATTCAAAGAGAAACCTAAGGCTAAAAGCCTCAGAAGCCACTACCAAATCATGATGAACTAGAAATGAAGCCAAACCATGTGGAATATTATAATTAGGAAAAGTTAATGCAACAAATGTTTGTTGATTATTATCTAAATATGTGTTAAGCACAGAACAAGACAAAGACGAGTAAGATAAGATCTTGTGTCTTCGAGTTAGCTAGTGAGATAAAAGGATCTTATGTGCTACAAATAGAGAATCAGAATTTCGTGGTACAATCTGTGTCATGAAAGTGTAGATGGAGGCAAGAGAAGTGGGGAGTCAGCAAAGGCTCTGTGAGGAGGCAGTTCTTGAAATGGATCTCGCAGAACACAGAGGCCAAGGAATGGAGAGAGCCATTCTAGAAAGGAGGCAAGAATGATTGGGCAGCTGGGAGGGATCTATGGGACCAGCATGGCCACAGCAGAGGCTGAGTTTTTAAAAATCTGGGTTTTATTTTGAGACATAGTCTCACTCTGTGGCCCAGGTTGTAGCGCAGTGGCGTGATCTCGGCTCACTGCAACCTCTGCCTGCTGGAATCAAGCAGTTCTTGTGCCTCAGCCTCCCAAGTAGCTGGGACTACAGATGATGCACTAATTTTTGTATTTTTAGTAGAGATGGGGTTTCACCATGTCGGTCACGCTGGTCTCAAACTCCTGACCTCAAGTGATCCACTGGCCTTGGCCTCCCAAAGTGTTGGGGTTATGGGCATGAACCATTGCACCCGGCCAAAAATCTGTTTTAAATGGTAAACAGATTTTTAAAAATCTGAGTAAAATGGGCTGGGTGCAGTCGCTCATTCCTGTAATCCTAGCACTTTGAGGGGGCCGAGGTGAGCAGATTGCCTGAGCTCAGGAGTTCGACACCAGCCTGGGCAACACAGTGAAACCCTATCTCTACTAAAATACAAAAAATTAGCTGGGCGTAGTGACGAGTGCCTGTAGTCCCAGCTACTTGGGAGGCTGAGGCAGAAGAATTGCTTGAACCTGGGAGGCGGAGGTTGCAGTGAGCCGAGATCGCGCCACTGCACTCTAGCCTGGGCGACACATCGAGACTCCCTCTCTTAAAAAAAAAAACAAGAAAAATGCTCAGAAAAGGGGTCCAGAGCATGGGGAAAGAGCCTTGGAAGGCAGAGGTGCAGGGCTTCGTGCAGCAGGCAACAGAAAACATTTCTGGAAAACGGCATGATAAAAATGTGTTTTAGGAGCACACTTTGGTAGTGATGTGCAGGATGAGATTGCACAATAGACTGGACTGAAGGTGCTGAAATCATTTAATTCATCGGCAAATATTTGTTGAGTGCCTGCTGTATCATCACATCACACACTGTGGAGGATACAAAGAAGAGTAAGAGCTACAGGGCCCCTGTGCTTTATGAGCTAACAGGTAGTCACCTAAGGCAAGAATACAAATAATTATCATATTAGCCAGAAAATTAAGAGGATGATTTTTCTGCTCTCAGTCTATGTGTCTGCCACAAGAGAGCCTCAAAGCCTCAAAGCTTGGTAGAAGCTCAAAAGGTGACATCAAGTTGGGGGATAAGGAAAGGCTTTTTTTTTTTTTGAGATGGAGTTTCCCTCTTGTCAACCAGGCTGGAGTGCAGTGGCACAATCTCAGCTCACTGCAACCTCCGCCTCCCAGGTTCAAGCACTTCTCCCACCTCAGCCTCCCGAGTGGTGGGACTATAGGCATGTGCCACCACACCCGCCTAATTTTATATTTTTAGTAGAGATAGGATTTCACCATGTTGGTCAGGCTAGTCTTGAACGCCTGACCTCAGGTGATCCACCCACCTTGGCTTCCCAAAGTGCTGGGATTACAGGCGTGAGCCACCACGCCCAGCCAAGAAAAGCTTTTTGTAAGAGCCATTCTCAGAAATGGGCTGTGAAGGAGGAGCAGAATTTCAAGAGGCAGACATGAGAAAAGGAAATTCCAGCAAGGTGGAGGCTGGCTGGGTGCAGTGGCTCATGCCTGTAATCCCAGCACTTTGAGAGGCTGAGGCGAGCAGATTACCTGAGGCCAGGAGTTCAAGACCAGCCTGGCTAACATGGCAAAACCCCGTCTCTACTAAAAATACAAAAATCAGCTGGGCATGGTGTTGGGCGACTGTAATCCCAGCTACTCGGGAGGCTGAGGCAGGAGAAGCACTTGAACCCGGGAAGCAGAGGTCGCTGTGAGCCAAGATCACACCACTGCACTCCAGTCTGGGAGACAAGAGCGGAAACTCCATCTTAACAAAAAAAAGAGGGAGGCAACACAATGCTTTTGGGAAAGTACTACTTTAAAAACTAGGTTGTTTCACTTGTAAGTCATTGGACAGTTCTGTCCTCTTGAACAAGTTAGCCTTTAAAAACTCTAGTTTCTCCTTTGTAAAATGAGGATAATAATATCTACCTCATAGAGCTGTGAAGATTAAATAATAATGCACAACGAGTCTAGCACACTCATTGGCATATAATTGGCATCCAACTAAGTTAGCTCGGACTTTATGATCATTACAAGAGTCAAAAGTGTGGAGGGGACAAGCATAGATGATCTGGGAATATGAAGGGAACTGGTCGCTTGGAGTATAAGGTTCTTGTATGAGGATGTCAAAGGTGAAACTAAAGATAGGGTGATGCTTTTGTTTTATATAGCATCTGAAATACTGGGATAAGGACTTCCGTTCAAATTAGTAGGCAATATGGAATTATTGAAGAGTCGTGAGACAGGAAATATTTTGGTTCATTTTTTTTTTTTTTTAGAAGGAAGGTCTTACTTTGTCACCCAGACTGGAATGCAGTGGCACAGTCACCGCTTACTGCAACCTCAACCTCCTGGGCTCAAGGGATCCTCCTGCCACAGCTTCTCGAGTAACTGGGACTACAGGGGTGCACTACTGTGTCTGGCTTTTAATTTTTGTAGAGACAAGGTCTTACTACGTGGCCCAGGCTGGTCTTGAGAACTCCGGGCTTCAAGGGATCCTTCCTCCTTGATCTCCCAAAGTGCTGGGATTACAGGTGTGAGCCACAGTAAAATATATATATATATTATATATATAATTATATAATGATATATTTAAAATATATTATTCCATATATATCTAGATCATTTATATCTATCTATCATCTATCTATCTGTCTGTCTATATCTTTTGAGACAGGGTCTCATTCTGTCACCTAGGCTGGAGTGCAGTAACGTGATCATGACTCACTGCAGCCTTGAATTCCTAGGCTCAAGCAATCCTCTTAGCTCAGTCTCCCGAGTAGCTGGGACCACAGGTGCATGCCACCACACCCAGCTGAATTTTGTATTTATTGTAGAGATGAGATCTTGCCATGTTACCCAGGCTGATCATGAACTCCTGAGCTCAAGCAATCCTCCCACCTCAGCCTCCCAAAGTGCTGAGATTACAGGCGTGAACCACTGCACCTGGCCAAAACAGGAAATCATTTGCAGAACTCTGTTTCTGAAGAAGTGATGAGGGCTTAGACCTGTGTGGTCTAATACAGTAGCCATTAACTGCAGGAAGCTGTTGAGCCCTTGAGATGTGATACTTTGAAAAGTCCAAATTGAGATGTGCTGTAAGTATAAAATACAAAACTGGATTTTTTTTTTTCTGAAACAAATTTTTATTAAACGGCAAAGCAGAATTGCAGCACAATTTAAATGTTTGTAAATCAGGTCACAGAAAGGATGCAAAATGTTTGCAGTTTGAATTGTATAACTCATACAGGTAAAGTCATTCATCAACTCTTATACCAATGCCTAAGATTATCCCATGACTAAAAGTAGCCCAAATCTAGTAACTTATTTCCACATTGGTTTTAGACAAGCCTTTTCTAAGTCCCAGTTTTCTAATCTATACAATAGGGATACCATTGCTACCACTACCACCTCACAGGTTGTTGGGAGGATCAAATAAAATAATGGGCAGGAAAGAGCTTCAATGCCTTGTACCAATGCCTGGCACAGAAGATGCACAATATCTGTATTTAATTCATTAAAACATGTCGATTTTGGTATTTCCTATTTTCCGTATTTGCTAGAAACTTCCTCGTTTGAAAAAAAAAAGTTTGGGAATTCAAAGATAAAATGCACAACTTAATATCATTCATAGAAAGCACAATTTTGCTAAAAAGAGTACTGCCAGACTAGCTCAACGGTCTTTATTTAGTCTAAAAGATGGCTTATACCTATAATCCCAGCAGTTCGGGAGGCCAAGGAAGGTGGATCACCTGAGGTCAGGAGTTCGAGACCAGCCTGTCCAACATGGCAAAACTCTGTCTCTACTAAAAATATAAAAATTAGCTGGGCGTGGTGGTGGGCACCTGTAGTCCCAGCTACTAGGGAGATTGAGGCAGAAGAATTGCTTGAACCCAGGAGATGGAGGCTGCAGTGAGCCAAGATCATGCCACTGCACTACTCCAGCCTGGGCGACAGAACAAGACTCTGTCTCAAAAAAAAAAAAAAGCAGGGAAGGGGGGAAATACAGAATATCAAAACATCTCTGATGTTCTTCCCTTTGCTTCTCAAGGTGGCAGCTTAAACCACTGATTTTTAGCCATTTTTCTTTTCTAATATATGCATTAAAATGGTATAAATTTCTAAGCATTGCTTTAGCTGCGTCTCACACATTTTTATATGTCATTTTAAAAAAATTATTGCTCAGTTCAAAATGTTTTCTAATTGTCATTATGATTTCTTTTTCTTAATAACCATGGTTATTAAGAGGTATATCACTTAAATGGGAGGTTTTCTAATTACTTTTTTGTTATTGGGCTTAGCTTAATCTCACTGTGGTCGGAGAACATACTCTAAATAACTGGAATATTCTATGGCCCAGCACATACAGAGTCAATTTTGTTAAATATTTTATGTGCCCTTCAAAATAAATATTCTGAGCCCAGTGCAGTGGCTTGGGGCTGGGGTCCCAGCTACTCAAGAGGCTGAGCTGGGAGGATAACCTGGGCCCAGGAGTTCAAAGCTGCAGTAAGCCATGGTGGAAAAAGAAAAAAAAAGGATTCCGTTGTTGAGAACAGGCTCCATGTATCTTAATTAGGACAAGTTCATTAATTGTGTTATTCAGATCTTCTGTATCGTTATTAATTTATTCCATTTGCTTATTCTACAAGTTATTGAAAGAGGTATCTCAAAGCCTCCCACTATGATTGTAGATTTGTCTATTTTTCCTTTTAGCTCTGGGAATCTTTGTGTTATGTTAACTCTGAGGCCATGTTTTGAGGAGCATACAGATTTAAGATTATAATCTCTTCCTGGTGGATCTCCTTATCCTTTATTTCTTTATCATTATGAAAGTTCCCTCTTTCCGCTCGTAATGCTGCTTGCTTTAAAGACTACTCTGACTGATACTTAAGTAATTATACCTGCTTTTTGCTGTTGCTTGCATTTGTGTGGTCTAGCTTTTAGCTTCCTATTTTGTTCAACCTTGCTGTGTTTTTGTATTAAAGATAATTTTCTTGGCCAGGTGTGGTGGCTCATGCCTGTAATCCCAGCACTTTGGGAGGCCAAGGCGGGTGGATCACCTGAGGTCAGGAGTTTGAGACCAGCCTGGCCAACATGGTGAAACCCCATCTCTACTAAAAATACAAAAATTAGCCAGGCATGGTGGCGGGCACCTGCAGTCCTAGCTACTCGGGAGGCCGAGGCAGAAAAATCGCTTGAACCTGGGAGGCAGAGGTCACAGTGAACTGAGATCGTGCCATTGCACTCCAGCCTGGGTGACAGGGCAAGATTCCGTCTCAAAATAAAAAGAATTGAAAACTCTTTGCAGTTACCTTGTGCCATCAATTCCTCCTCCTGAGATTGTGCAAGAATCAGAATTGTGCTTTCCACAGCACAAAAACAATGCTGAGAAATTAGAGATTTTGTATATGTAATTTTGTTTCCTCCAAGAAAATAAGATTTTGTTTCCTCCAAGAAAATACTTGCTGTTTTTGTTCAAGTGCTAGTAATTTGACCTCCCCAATCCCACAGACAAAAAGATACCAAATGAACATTAACAAATGAGTGCCAGTATTCGTATTTCAAATGAATACCCTAAATAGTAGCACTTGCTCATAACCATCTGTCTTAGCACTGAGTACTTTATTAGAAACTTGTTCTGCAAAAGGAATGGACTTAGGAATAATTAGTCGGAACCGTCAAATCTTACCACCTCATGGAGCGACATTATAATTACATTCTATTGCTGGTGTCTTCCACTGTTTAGTTGCCACTGAGTCAGAATTTTCTCACTTATGCATAGGAAGTGAGCCAAGGGCATGTTAACGAACTTGCTCCAGGCCTTGTAACCAGCAGACAGCAGAACCAAGTCATATGCAAAAGCTATTAATTTTACTCAGCCCACTCCCTGACAACAGAAAATACAATAGCAGTTAATATGTCACTTGTTCTTTTTCTCACAAAAGGTAATTCATTTTTATTCTCCCTGCCTTCCATAAGTAAAATTTTGGTTTCTTCTACAACCTACATATTAACCAGGGGTCATGTATATCAGCCAAACACAGTCTCTGCTTACTTATTGAGTCCAAAGGCAGGCTGGGAGGAGGTGGGTATGTCCCTGAGAGGCCAGTTTCATTTTGGGACCAACTCAACTTAGTTTCATGGTAAATCTGGAATTAATTTATGCATTTAGAAATAAACAAGGGAAGACATTTAGATAGCTGCTGCCATCCTGGATCCTGTTTAGAGTACCACTAGAAACACAACCCCACATTTTTTTTCCCACTTGGTAGAGGATTACCTGAAACAGCTAGAGACATAATACACGGTTCCCTGTAGGCAATACCCAGGCATGGAGGCAGAAGGTGTGCTGTTGCCTAATCACCATAGTTATGCTCTGTACTGAGTGTAGATTTACAGACCCTGTCAGACAGAGAAATAAGGACTGGAAAAATACGTGGTACCTGGTTAAAAGTAGTTGTCTATCATTTTAATCTTGATGGAAATAAATTTGTTCCTATGCTCATTTCCTCATTAAGGAAATTGAACTACATATTTATGGAGGTAGAAATACATATAAAGGTATCAAGGCTAAAAGCAAAAAAAAAAAAAAATCAGGTATGAGATCAGATGTGTAAAGAAGGATAGAGAAGGCAATCTGAAAATATGAAGAGTTTCACAATAGCCTTCTTCTTGCGTTTCCTCTGTTTGCAGCCTGAGAAAAGCACCTTACTCATTCTAGCTTCTGAGACTCCACCCTTGTTTTTCCAAACTCAGCACAGCTGTGGATGTCATTACTGGATCAATCTATCTGGGCACTACAGTTCACTTAAGAAGTGCAGGAAGCTTGAAGAATCTGTGAAAGGCCATAAGGTTTGTTCACCGTGTAACCACAAACCTCACCCAATCCACACAGAGAGGACTGCTCAACCTATGATGCCACCGAGCAAACACAATATTTGACATAAACACTACAGCTTGAACAAGTGACACTGGGGACCAGATGTTAGAATATCTGCTGCTGCCACTGTTGCTGCTGCTGCTGGGAGACAGCTCTACTGCCATTCTCAGCAACAGGAGGATTTTAGGCCGGGTGCGGTGGCTCACGCCTGTAATCCCAGCAATTTGGAAGGCCAAGGTGGGTGGATTACCTGAGGTTCAGGAGTCCAAGACCAGCCTGACCAACATGGAAAACCCCGTCTCTACTGAAAGTACAAAAATTAGACAAGCATGGTGGCATATGCCTGTAATCTCAGCTACTCGGGAGGCTGAGGCAGGAGAATCGCTTGAACCCAGAAGGCAGAGGTTGCAGTGAGCTGAGATCACGCCATTGCACTCCAGCCTGGGCAACAAAAGCAAAATTCTGTCTAAAAAAAAAAAAGGCCTCCCAGAGTGCTGGGATTACAGGTGTGAGACACCGTGCCCTGCCAAGGGCTCTTTTAGATGGCTTACAGTATCCACTTTGTCCCCAAGACCATAGGGAGAGGACTAAAGATGACTGAGCTAGCTAGATTTTAAACGAAACTGAAAGTTCACTTCCTCATTTGGGTACCTCATGTGACAAGTTCCAACTTCTTTTTAAAGTCAATTGAACTGAAATCTCCTGGCCTTTGAAATCTTAGAAGGGAGCCCACCCAGTCAAGGACTCTTACCATGGGAGTACCTGCTGGTTCTGTCACGTACGTACTGTTCTTTTTCTCCCATTTGGTCTTTAAACACTTTCTTTGTGTTTGTTTCTTGTTCTGCCTGCTAGGTTTTAAACCTTTGCTTTCAGGAAGTAAACTAAAAAAATCGTGTCACTCAATTTGTCTCTTCTCTATTTTTAAAAAGTTAATGTCTGCTTGAGCATCTAAGCATCTAAATTGAGGCTGAAACGTGGCTTTCTTTGGAATATAATTTCAAGGTTTACATGTTTAAAATTCCAGATGTTTTCAATTAAAAAGAAATGAAAAAGAAAGTAGAATCAAGTTTGAGGGAGCTAGTCACTGGATTTCTGTTGAAGTCTCCTGAAACTAAATACAGAAGTGGCATTTTAAAGAGAAGTTAAGGAGGGAGCAAGGAGAAAAAAATAAAAAATAAACAGTAGTTAATTGTTTCATTTGAAACAGATGTCTGATCATTGAAAAAAAAAACTTAAAAAGGAAAATTATCCACCTAAAGATGTGAAAGCAATAGATGAGAGTTGTCTTTTAACTATCTGTAAAGATTGTGGATATTTAAACAGGTTAGTTAAGAAAAGCTCCTGTATTAAAAAATTCAGACAATAAACTGAGTTTTCAGAGGTTTGTCCTCTTCTTAAGAATTTTTTTTTTCCAAAAGAGAGAGAGAGATTTCCTTTTATTAGATTTGCTGGCAAATCCCAGGAAGTCCCTGTTTTCTAACCCCCTAGATGTGTTTGGTTTACCAGATATTGGGAAACTCCTTGAAATCTTTTTTTTTTTTTTTTTTTTTTTTTGTGAGACAGAGTCTCACTCCGTCGCCAGGCTGGAGTGCAGTGGCGCGATCTCGGCTCACTGCAACCTCTGCCTCCCAGGTTCATGCTGTTCTCCTGCCTCAGCCTCCCGAGTAGCTGGGACTACAGGCACACGCCACCACGCCCAGCTAATTTTTGTATTTTTAGTAGAGAAGGGGGTTTCACTATGTTGGCCAGGATGGTCTCGATCTCTTGACCTTGTGATCCGCCCGCCTCGGCCTCCCAAAGTGCTGGGATTGCAGGCGTGGGCCACCGTGCCCGGCCGGAAATCAGTTTTTTAAGTGCTACTAAGTATTGGAAGTAGTATTTAAGATATAAATTTGCAGTTATTCCCTGTGACTATATCCCAGGAATTTTCCTGTATAATTTTGATTTATAATAGTCTGTCGCTTTGATAGACTTCGCATTGTTATTTTCTATTATAAAAAAATATGGTCACAATATATGCAGTTAATAGCTACACTTCCTATGTTACCTTTCCTTACACAGAATGAAACAGCTGGTTTGTGTGCTCTTCGTGTGCTCTTCTGCAGTGGCGCAATTGCATAAAGATCCCACCCTCGATCACCACTGGAATCTCTGGAAGAAAACCTATGGCAAACAATATAAAGAAAAGGTAGATTGGATTGGATTGCCACTCCAGTGATATGCTTTTACAGAAGTACTGTTTTGTACCTCTCAAAATTGCGTTCTTGCAGGCAGTATTTTCAGTAAATATTTAGGCTGGGCACAGTGGCTCATGCCTGTAATCCAGCACTTTGGGAGGCCAAGGCGGGGGGGCAGATCACCTGAGGTCAGGAGTTCGAGACCAGCCTGGCCAACATGGTGAAACCCCATCTCTACTAAAAATACAAAAATTAGCCAGGCATGGTGTCAGGTGCCTATAATCCAAGCTATTCAGGAGGCTGAGGCAGGAGAATTGCTTGAACCTGGCAGGTGGAGGTTGCAGTGAGCCCAGATGGCACCACTGCACTCCAGTCTGGGTGACAGAGTGAGACTCTATCTCAAAAATAAATAAATAAATATTATGTACTCGTTTCTTACCTGATACTGTTCTTCGTACCATACAGCAAGAATCAAAACAAAATTCCTTTTATGGAGCTTATAGTGAGAGAGACAGGAAATAAGAAAATAAATAACCAGATACATAGTTTGTTAGATGGTGATAAGTGTTGTAGATGAAAATAAAGGAAGATATGGAGAGTAGAAAGGGTCCTGGGTGGTGGTGGTGGTAAGAATTCTATCTATAAGCTACGAGGGTTAGGGAAGGGCTCATGGATAAGGGTTCCATTTGAGCAGAGAATTAATGGAAACCAGGGAGCAAGCAAAATGCGTCATGGAGTGAAGGTCTCAAGCCAAGGGCAAATGAGCAGAAGCCCCTGAGGAAGGGCCACATTTGAGATGGGTGAGGATTAAAAAGGCCTTATTACCCACATAGTGCGACCAGATATTGTTGCTTGGCTGTCACTTCCCATTTTGTAGTTTTATTTTTATTTCAAAGCATACTTGCTGATGTTAAGACCTTAACCCTGTTGCTTTAAGTAACTAAGTCCTATAACTATATAATATTTCTGCTTGTAAGTTAGCATCATATATTTATTTGACATATTATTTTATATAAAAATGATACTCAGTAGATTATATACTTTTATTTTTATTTACTTATAATTAAATAATAATTGTGTATATTTATGGAGTACAATGTGATGTTATGATACACATATACATTGCAGAATGATTAAATTAGGCTAGTTAACATATTCAGCACCTTGCATACTTATCTTTTCTTTGTGATGAGAGCATTTAAAATCTATCCTTTCAGTAATTTTAAAATATAAAATACATGATTATCTGTAGTCACCATGCTACGCAGGAGATTGCTAGAGCTTATTCTTCCTGTCTAAATGAAACTCTGTAGTGTTTGACTAACATCTCCCCTTTCCCTGTCTGCCCTCCTCCCAGCCTCGCTAACTACCATTCTACTCTCTGCTCCTATGAGTTTAACTTTCTTAGATTCCACATGTAAGTGGGATTATGCAGTATTTGTCTTCCTGTGCCTGGCTTATTTCACTTAGCATAATGTTCTGTGGACCCATTCATGTTGTTGGAAATGACAGAATTTCCTTCTTTTTTAAGGCTAAATAATATTGCATTATGTATGGAATACAATATGTACCACACTGTTTTATTGATTCATCTTTTGATGGACACTTTATAAGGCTGATTCCATATCTTGGGTATTGTGAATAATGCTGCAGTGAACATGGAAATGCAGCTATCTCGTTGACATACTGATTGCGCTTCCTTGGGACATATACCCGGAAGTGAGATTGCTGGATCATATGGTAATTATATTTTTAGTTTTTTGAGGAACCTCCACACTGTTTTCCAAGATGGCTATACTAATTTACATTCTCACTAACAGTGTATAAGTGTTCCCTTTTCTCCACATCTTCACCAACCCTTATCTTTCATCCTTTTGATAATAGCCATTCTAACAGATGTGAGATGATATCTCATTGTGGTTTTAATTTGCATTTCCCTGATGGTTGGTGATATTGAGCATTTATTCATGTATCTATTCACCATTTGTATGTGTCTTCTTTTGAGAAATGTCTATTCGGGTCTTTTGCCCATTTTTAAACAGGGTTGTTTTCTTGTTATTCGTTACTTCGAGTTCCTTCTATATTTGGGATATTAGCCCCTTATCAAATGTATAATTTGCAGATATTTTCTCCCAATCTATGAGTTATCTTTTCACTCTGTTAATTGTTTCCTTTATTGTACAAAAGCTTTTTAGTTTGATGGAGTCACATTTGTCTATTTTTGCTCTTGTTATCTATGCTTTAGGGGTCATATTCAAAAAACCATTGCCCGAACCAATGTTGTGGAGTTTTCCCCTATATTTTCTTATAGTAGTTGTATAGTTTCAGGCCTTATATTTATGCTTTAATTCATTTTGAGTTGATTATTGCATATGGAGTGACATAAGGGTTCAGTTTCATTTTACTGCATGTGGATAGCCAGTTTTCCCAATACTATTTATTAAAGAGATTATCCTTTCCCCATTGTGTGTTCTTGGCACCTTTACTGAAAATCGATTGACCATAAAATTGCAGGTTATTTCTGGGCTCTATATCCTATTACCTTGGTAAATGCATCTGTTCCTATGCAAGCACTATGATGTTTAAATTACTATAGTTTTGTAATATATTGTGAAATTAGGTACCGTAATGCCTCCAGCTTTGTTCCTCTTGCTAAAGATTGCTTTGACTATTTGAGGACTTTTATAGTTACATATGAATTTGAGGATTGCTTTTTTCTATTTCTTTTTTTTTTTTTTTTTTTGAGACGGAGTTTCGCTCTTGTTACCCAGGCTGGAGTGCAG
>PVKV010014823.1:26800-56073 GCA_004027835.1 Alouatta palliata
GGTTCAAGCAATTCTCCTGCCTCAGCCTCCCGAGTAGCTGGGACTACAGGCACGTGCCACCACGCCCAGCTAATTTTTGTATTTTTAGTAGAGATGGGGTTTCACCATGTTGACCAGGATGGTCTCGATCTCTTGACCTCGTGATCCACCCGCCTCGGCCTCCCAAAGTGCTGGGATTACAGGCGTGAGCCACCGCGCCTGGCTGCTTTTTTCTATTTCTGTGAAGAATAACATTGGAATTTTGATAGGGATTGCACTGAATTTCTAGTTTGCTTTGGGTAGTATGAACATTTTAGCAATATTAATTCTTCCAATCCATGAGCATGGAATATCTTCCCATTTATTTATTTTGTGTTCAGTTTCTTTCATCAATGTTCTATAGTTTTCAGCATACAACCTTTCAACTCCTTGGTTAAATTTACTCCTAAGTATGTTTTAAATGCTGTTGTAAATAGAATTGTTTTCCTAATTTCTTTTGCAAATAGTTGTTAGTGTATAAAAACACTACTGACTTTTGTACATTTACTTTGTGTCCTACTTTACTGCATTCATATATCAGTTCTAATAGTTTTTTGATGGAGTCTCTAAGATTTTCTCTTCTTTCTTTTCTTTTCTCTCTCTTTTTTTTTTTTTTTTGGCCTTTTTGAGACGAAGTCTTGCTCTGTCACCCAGGCTGGAGTACAGGGGCGCGATCTCTGCTCACTGCAATCTCTGCCTCCCCAGTTCAAGCAATTCTCCTGCCTCAGCCTCCTGCGTAGCTGGGATTACAGGCGCGTGCCACCACGCCCAGATAGTGTTTGTAGTCTTAGTAGAGACGGAGTTTCACCATGTTGGTCAGGCTGGTCTGAAACTGCTGCCGACCTCATAATCCACCCACCTTGGCCTCCCAGAATACTGGGATTACAGGCATGAGCCGCTGCACCTGGCTGTTTCTTCTTCTTTCTTTTTTTTTGAGATGAGATCTTGCTTCGTCACTCAGGTTGGAGTGAAGTGGTGTGATCATATCTCACTGCAGCCTCAAATTCCCGGCTCAAGTGATTCTCTCGCCTCAGCCTTCCAGGTAGCTGGGACTACAGGCACATGCCACCACATGCAGCTAATTTCTATGTTTGTTTTTGGTAGAGATGGTGTTTTGCCATGTTGTCCAGGCTTGTGTTGAACTTCTTGATTCATGCAATCCTCCCACCTCAACCTTCCAAAGTACTGTGATTACAGGCATGAGTCACCACACCTGGCCAAGATTTCTGTATGATCATGCCATCAACAAACAAAGGCAATTTCACTTCTTCCCTTTCTCATTTGGAGGCCTTATGTTTTTTTTCTTGCCGAATTGCCCTGGCTAGGATTTTTCAGTACTATATTCACTAGAAATGGTGAGGGAGTGTGTACCCATGTTTTTTCTGATCTTAGCAGAACAGCCTTTCAATTTTCACCCAGTTGAGTATGGTGTTAGCTGAAGTCTTGTCATATATGGCCTATTTGTGTTGAGGGACATTCCTTCTATACATAATTTGTTGAGAATGTTTGTCATGAAAGGATGTTGACTTCTGTCAAATGCTTTTTCTGCATCTGTTGAAATGATCATATGGTTTCCTTGATGGTGATGAATTTCACCCTCACCCACACTCTTTATGACCAGGTTCCTCATTTCAAGATTGACTGGAGTTAAATGTGCAATTAGCACCACTATCTGGTTAAATGAATGCTATTCCTTTTTTTTAATAATTCCAATCCCTCAGGAGGAATGAACATGACTTTTGATTAGTATCTTACCTTAATAGTTGATCGCAAAGTGCAATTCTTCTTTTTCTTTTCCTTTCTTGTACTTCGATTTGTCTTTATACCATTGCTTCTCATCTTGTGGTTTGAAAGTATGCCCATCATGCATGCCCATTATGTCCATTACCAGGGTAACAGTAAAACCCTGCTCCAAGGGAGAGAAACGTGCATCCAGACTTGCTACCCAGTGCCGAAAACTAGGGTCTGGGCCTGGGCACACTCAATCAATGAAATGAGGCAGAACAGAGTTGTACTAACTCCTCCCTGGGGTTCTAGCTTATTGGAAACTCTGACTTCAACTATTCTAGGAGGCACCATCCACTTTGCCTTCTACATCATTGTATTCTATGTAAATGAATCTTCTAGAGAACAAGAAAATTGACAGGCAGCGGGTAAAAATTCACTAGGAATAAAATTAAAATAATAGAACCAAAAATGACTTTTCAGAAGACTATATATAAAGGAATAATATGCACACTAATGAACAAGAAATTGCAAAATAAATTAGAAATTTCGGAAATAAAAAACATTGTCATTACAATAAAAATCAAAAGGATTTCCAGACTGGAAAGAGTTGGATAGAATCAGTCATCTAAAATATAGTGCTGAGGCATTCACCCAGAATGTAGCAGCTAGAAATAAAAAGAAAAATCTATGAAATCACAAGTCACAGAGGTGAGAGAGAGTTTGAGGCTCCAAAATACTTCAGATAGAAGTTTCTGAAAAAGAGAATTAGATGGAATGGTGGAGAAGCAATATATGCGGAGACACTGGTTGAGAATTTTCCACATATGAGAAAAGGTCCTGAGTCATCCAATCAAAAGTACACAGCTGAAGATAAATAAAGAAACCTACACCCAGACACATGTAATGAAGTTATAAAACATCAAAAAGAAAGAAAATCATGACTGGGTGCATGGTTCACGCCCATAATCCCAGCACTTTTGGAGGCCAAGGGGGAAGGATTCTTTAAGGCCAGCAGTTAGAGACCAGCCTGGGCAACATAGGGAGACCCTGTCTCTACAAAAAAATAAAAAATTAAAAATTAAAAATAAGCTGGTTGTGGTGGTGTATGCTTGTAGTCCTAGCTACCCGTGCAGCTGAGATGGGAGGATAGTTTGAGCACAAGAATTTGAGGCTGCAGTGAGCTACACACCACTGCACTCCAGCCTGGGCAACAGAACAAGACTCTGTCAAAAAAAAAAAAAAATGCTGAGCACAGTGGCTCACACCTATAATCCCAGCACTTTGAGAGGCAGATGGAGGATTGTTTGAGTCCAGGAATTCAAGATGAGCCTGGGCAACATAAGGAAACACAGTCTCTACCAAAAAAAAAAAAAAAAAACTGGCCGCAGTGGCACACATCAGTGATCCCAGCTATGCAGGAGGAAGTATGAAGATTGCTGGGTCCCAAGAGGCTGAGGTCAAGGCTGCAGTGAGCTGTAATCACGCCGCCCCACTGCACTCTATTCAGCCTGAGTGACAGAGCGAGACTCTCTCTCTAAAACAAAAACAAAAACCAATCATAATACATTTTTAAAAGAGAAGGAAATTCATTGTTTATCATAAAATAATATTAATCACCATCAAAGCAATTAAGAGCAAGAATTAAGATTAATATGTGAAGTTAGCAGTTATATTGGATATATTCATTTATTTTCATGCTCTCAGGCAGATCCGTATTTGGTAGAATACTTCAAAAATGTTATTTTCGGCTGGGTGCAGTGGCTCACCCCTGTAATCCCAGCACTTTGGGAGGCTCAGGTGGGTGGATCATGAGGTCAAGAGATTGAGACCAGCCTGGCCAACATGGTAAAACCCCATCTCTACTAAAAATACAAAAATTAGCTGGGCGTGGTGGCATGTGCCTGTAGTCCCAGATACTTGGGGGGCTGAGGCAGGAGAATCACTTGGACCTGGGAGGCGGAGGTCGCAGTGAGCTGAGATTGCACCACTGGACACCAGCTTGAGTGACAGAGTGAGACTCCATCTCAAAAAAAAAAAGCCATTTTCATCATGGAACACTTACTTGTCAGGGATGCAGTATGACTATGTTCTTCACTGTGTTTTAGAGTGAAGAAACAGTACGACGTCTCATCTGGGAAAAGAATCTAAAGTTCGTGATGCTTCACAACCTGGAGCATTCAATGGGAATGCACTCATATGATCTGGGCATGAACCACCTGGGAGACATGGTAGGTACATTACAAAGAATCCCACTTTCATGTCTGGGTAAGCATCATTTCCTTTCTATCTCCTCAAAAGCATACTAAACAAAGGAATGTTTAGTACCAAGTTGGACGGCAGAAGAGTTTAAGGACGTAAGAACTTGTACAGAAATTCTTTCTTAGTTCTACTTTGACTGCTTTAACAAACCTCTTCTTTAGTTTAAACTCACAGACTACCATTGTTTTATTTTTTTATAAATTCTAGAAAGTACTGCCTAAAGACTATCCACAGGCTTTTAGCTTTTATAGTAAGTTGCCATACTTATTTAAGTCTAGATTGACAATTTAAAATGGTCCATCTGCTTTCTGCTTTCTTTTTTTCTTTTTTCTTTTTTTGAGACGGAATCTTGCTCTATCACCAAGCTGGAGTGCAGTGGCGCGATCCCGGCTCACTGCAACTTCTGTTTTCCGGTTTCAAGCCATTCTCCTGCCTCAGCCTCCCGAGTAGCTGGGACTACAGGCACACAGCACCACGCCCGGCTAATTTTTTGTGTTTTTAGTAGAGATGGGGTTTCACCATGTTGGCCAGGATGGTCTCCATCTCTTGACCTTGTGATCCGCCGGCTTCGGCATCCCAAAGTGCTGGGATTACTGATGTGAGCCACTGTGCCCGGCCCCATCTGCTTTCTTAATGGGAGCATGTGAGTATTTAAAATCACAAATAATCTCCTATTGGTTTTCAGATTCTGTTCTGTCCTACAAAACTTTACCACTGTGGCCAAAGTGAACAAGAGAACACCCTACGTAGACAAAATTCCTTCTTAAATGCAGGAATCTCCTTTGTAATTCCTTGTCACATGGGAAACCAGTTTAGTCCACTTTTTAGACAGCCCTTCTATGGAATTCTGCCTTGCTTTGAAACAAAAATCTGGCTCCCTATGACTTCTAGTTTTTACCATTCTCTTTTTCTCCTTCCCCATGAGGGTGCCTAACTGGGATGCTAGTGGCAAGTGTGAAACTAAACAAACAGATAATTCACCCCACCAGCTCCTAATGGAACCTATGTTGGTCACAACTATTACTGGTTTTTCTCAGTTTTTTATTCCGTGTCAGTTCTAAAATATATTCACAGTTACAGTTATTAGGATATTAGAAAGAAAGATAGGCTGGGTGTGGTGGCTCATGCCTGTAATCCCAGCACTTTGGGAGGTCAAGGCAGGTAGATCACCTGAGGTCGGGAATTCAAGACCAGCCTGTCGAACATGGAGAAACCCCGTCTATCCTAAAAATACAAAATTAGCTGGCCGTGGTGGCATGCGCCTGTAATCCCAGCTACTCAGGAGGCTGAGGCAGCAGAACTGCTTGAACCGAGGTGGTGGAGGTTGCAGTGAGCTGAGATTGCACCATTGCAGTCCAGCCTGGGCAATAAGAATGAAACTCTCGTGAAAGAAGGAAGGAAGGAGGGAGGGAGGGAGGGAGGAAAGAAAGAAGGAAGGAAGGAGATATATAGTGATGTGCCATATACGTTTTGGGCGTTGATGAACCGCACATGCCATGGTGTTACTTTAAGATTATAATAGAGCTGAAAAGTTCCTCTTGCCTAGCTAATGATGTTGTAGCCATCGTAACAGTCTAGCACAGCACACTGCTCACTTGTTTGTGGTGATGCTGTTGCTCTGCCAGTGATATAAAAGTATAGCACATAAAATTATGCACAGTACAAAATGCTCAATAGTAATAAATGACTACATTACTGGTTTATGTATTTACTATACTGTACTTTTAATTGTTATTTTAGAGTGTACGCATACTTTTAAAAACGTTAACTGTAAAACAGCTTCAGGCTGGTACCTCCTGATACTTCAGGAGGTATCCAGTAGAAAACAGTGTTATCAGAGGTGACAGCTCCATGTGTGTTATTGCCCCTGAAGAACTTCTAGCGGGACAAGGGGTGGAGGTGGAATACAGTGATGCTGATGATCCTGACCTTGTATAGGCCTAGGCTAATGTGTGTGGGTGTGTGTATTTTAGTTTTTAACGAAAAAGTTTATAAGTTTTAAAAAATTAAAAATAGAAAAAAGCTTATAAAAGAAGGCTATAAAGACGAAAATATTTTCATACAGCTATACAATGTGTTTGTATTTTAAGGTGAGTGTTACTATAAAAGACAAAACATTTAAAAAATTAAAAGTTGGCTAGGCGCGGTGGCTCACGCCTGTAATCCAAGCACTTTGGAGGCCAAGGCGGGCGGATCACCTGAGGTCGGGAGTTCAAGACCAGCCTGACCAACATGGTGAAACCCCATCTTTAAAAAAAAAAAAAATTAAAAGTTTATTAAGTAAAAAAGTTGCAGTAAACTAAGGTTAATTTATTAGTGAAGAAAGCAAAAAATTAACAAATTCAGTGTTGCCTATGTGTACTGTGTTTATAAAGTCTCCAGTAATGCCCTGGGCCTTCGCATTCACTCACCACTCACTCACTGACTCACCCAGAGTGACTCCAGTCATTTCATGATAAATGCGCTATATAGGGGTACCATTTTTACTTTTTTTTTTTTTTTTTTGAGATGGAGTTTCACTCTGTTGCCCAGGCTGGAGTGCAGTGATGCAATCTTGGCTCACTGCAACCTCCACCTCCCAGGCCCAAGCGTTTCTCCTGCCTTAGCCTTCCGAGTAGCTGGGATTACAGCCATACACCATCACGCCCAGCCACTTTTTGTATTTTTAGTAGACACAGAGTTTTACCATGTTGGCCAGGCTGGTCTCCAACTCCTGACCTTAGGCGATCTGCCCACTTTGGCCTCCCAAAGTGCCGGGATTACAGGCGTGAGCCACCGCCCCTGGCCCCTGTTTTTACTTTTGATACTGTATTTTCACTGTACCTTTTCTATGTTTAGCTTTACTTAGATACACAAGTACTTCATATTGTTCTACAAATGCCTACAAGCTTCAGTACAGTGTGATGCCATGCACGTTTGTAGTCTAGGAGCAATGGGCCCTACCATACTGCCTAGGTATGTAGGAGCTGATACTCTCTAGGTTTGTGTAAGTACATACTATGGTGTTTGCACAATGACAAAATCACCGAACGATGCATTTCTCAGAACATATTCCAGTCATTAAACGATGCCTGACTGTATATTTGCTTTGTAGACCAGTGAAGAAGTGATGTCTTTGATGAGTTCCCTGAGAGTTCCCAGCCAGTGGCAGAGAAATATCACATATAAGTCAAACTCTAATCAAATGTTGCCTGATTCTGTGGACTGGAGAGAAAAGGGGTGTGTTACCGAAGTGAAATATCAAGTGAGTATTACCATCCCAAGCCTCTGAACCCTAGGTTGAGCTCTCTTTAAATGCTTAGTCTAATTACAGAATTTGACAGTGAATCTTACCGCCCCACATGTTACTTTCTAATTAGTTTTGTTATTCTTGTCTCCCCAACTAAATTTTAAGTTGCTTAAGGGCAAGGATCACATACTATACTTTATTTATACAGTTGGCCCTCCATATCCACAGGTTCCACATCTGCAGATTCTGCCAACCGTGAATCAAAAATATCCAGAAAAAATTAAAATAAAAAATAGGCCAGGCACGGTGGCTCATGCCTATAATCCCAGCACTTTGGGAGGCTGAGGCAGGCGGGTCACCTGAGGCCAGGAGTTCAAGACCAGCCTGGCTAACATGATGAAACCCCATCTCTACTAAAAATACAAAAATTAGCTGGGCCTGGTGGCATGTGCCTGTAATCCCAGCTACTTGGGAGGATGAGGCAAGAGAATCACTTGAACCTGGGAGGCAGACGTTGCAGTGAGCTGAGATCTCACCACTGCACTCCAGCCTGAGCAAGAGTGAGACTCCATCTCAAAAAAGAAAAAGAAAGAAAGAAAGAAAAAAGAAGGAAAGTATATGGGAGGGCTGGGTGCAGTGGCTCACGCCTGTAAACCCAGCACTTTTCCAGGCCAAGGGAGGCAGATCACTTGAGGTCAGGAGTTCAAGACCAGCTTGGCTAACATGGTGAAACCCTGTCGCTACTAAAAATACAAAAATTAGCCAGGTGTGGTGGTGGGTACCTGTAATCCCAGCTACTTGGGAGGATGAGGCAGGAGACTCACTTGAACCTGGGGCAGAGGTTACAGTGAGCTGAGACCGCACCACTGCACTCCAGCCTAGGCAATAGACTGAGACCCTATCTAAAAAATAAATAAAAAATAAAAAAAAGACATATAGGAGGATGTGTAGGTTATATGCAATACTCAGTCATTTATATAAGGGACTTAAACATTCTTGACTTTTGGTATACTCAGGGGTCCTGAAACCAATTCCTTGTTGATACTGAGGGACAACTGGATTCCCTACAGTGGTTTTTTGTTTTTTCTTTTGAGACAGGGTCTCCCTCTCTTTCCCAGGCTGGACTGCAGTGGTGCAATCTAGCCTTACTGCAACGTCTGCCTCTTGGGCTCAAGTGATCCTCCCACCTCAGCCTACAGAGTGACTACAGGCACACACCACCACACCCTGCTTTTTTTTTTTTTTTTTTTGTATTTTTAGTAGAGATGGGTTTTGCTATGTTGCCCAAGCTGGTCTCAAGCTCCTGCACTTAAGTGATCCTCCCACCTCTGCCTCCCAAAGTGTTGGGATTAGAGACATGAGCCCCTGCATTCAGGCCCCACAGTGCTTTTCTAAGTGGTCATAGAGCCACCTACTTAGACAAACACTGAACTAAGCAAATAGGTGTTTAAGACAGACGTTTACTGCTCATGTTACCCTTTGACTGCACTGGACTCTCCAGCAAGCCAATTGCTTGAGAAGCGGTGTTGTGAGAGAGAACCCTGGTGATCAGGAAGTTTCCCTCCCCATTTTACTCGTGAATTTCAGAGTTGAAGGAGAAAAAACAACTAGAGCTACAGTGGTCTATAAATTGTGCCACTCAAGTTAATTCATGGCTACTCTTGAATTGTTAGCATATGAAATATGTGCCTTGTAAAATCATTGTTCCTATGCTGTTGGATTTTCCTTAGTTTGCTTGTTTTAAAAATCTGCAAAAATCCTAAATTAGTTAGAGATAAAACACATGTGTCACCATAGAGGTCAGGGTAAGTGAGAGGAATCAGAGCGTTCTGAGCAGCTACCCCAGCTTGTGATCAATGAAGAAAGTAAAGCTGTGTTAGGAAGTAAATGGTGGTCAGGCACAGTGGCTCACGTCTGTGATTCCAGCACTTTGGGAAGCAGAGGCAGGAAGATCGCTTGAGCCCAGGAATTAGAAAGCAACGTAGGCAATGTAGTGAGGCCCTATCTCTACAAAAAATAAAAATAAAAATTATCCAGGCATGGTGCACACTTGTAGTCCCAGCTACATGTGGGGCTGACATGGGAGGATTGCTTGAGCCTGGGAGGTTAGGTTATAGTGAGCCATGATTGCACCACTGTACTTCAGTCTGAGTGGAAATCTTGTCTCAAAACAAAACAAAACAAAACAAAAAGAAGGAAAGGTACTGCTAATCTCTTACTCTTTTCCTCCTACATATTTTTCTTTCAACTCGTTTTGGATTTCTTACCAGAAGTCCTCTAAAATAACAGCTTTGGAAGACCCAATAAACCACATATTTAGATGTTAACTCTGAGTAAGTTAATGAGCTCCTTTATTTGGGTGCTTGCATTTTAATAAGCAATTTTGCTTCAATCAAGAGTAATGTCAATTTCCCTTCTTTGGGTGGAGAGCAAGCTGGGAGGAGAGGAGGAGAGAGAAAGAGAACAATTATGATGGGGCCCTGCACACCCTTCCCCCTTTAAAACTAAAGCAGATTTGCCTTTTTCTGTTTGTTTATGCCTCCTTGTAACATATTTTTTGATCAAAAAAAGTTCTGAGGATAATAAGGTTTGAAAAATGCTAACCTAGGATTAAACTTCTTATGTTTCAGGCATCATTTGACAGGAAAAAGGGTATTTTAGGTCAAGGAAATCATCCTAGCTTCTCTCAAATCTCCTTACTATAGGCAACTATCTCCCTTACTTACGGGTGAAAATAGGTGTGATTTGGTACATGTTCAGTGAGTACTGTTTCTTAATATGTTTGAATATGACCATTATGCTCTGAGCTTGGCCAATTGCAAATTTCTTTCAAGGCTGGACCTTGCCTAGATAACAATCAAGTGTTTAGTCTTCATTCCCATTGTCAAAGGCAGAAGGAAACTGTAGCGGGGGAGCTGTTTCTGGGAACCAGGGACAGAGCTGATGTAGTTGGGCATTGTCCAGTTTGTTATAGAAGTCCTTTCAAATGACTTTCTGTGATTTGCGTTTGTGACCTTGTATCTGTTTCAGGGTTCTTGTGGTGCTTGCTGGGCTTTCAGTGCTGTGGGGGCCCTGGAAGCACAGCTGAAGCTGAAAACGGGAAAGCTGGTGTCTCTCAGTGCCCAGAACCTGGTGGATTGCTCTGAAAAATATGGAAACAAAGGCTGCAATGGTGGCTACATGACAGAGGCTTTCCAGTATGTCATTGATAACAAAGGCATCGACTCAGAAGCGTCCTATCCCTACAAAGCCATGGTGCGTCACAGGCAAACTTTTTGTGTTGCTACATGACCTCATGTTATCCATTGACCACTGGGGTTGCCACCACACCAGTTGCTTGAGAAGCGGTATTATGTGTGAGATAAAACCCAGAGGAGGAATTTTTTTTTTTTTTTTTTTAGACGGAGTCTCACTCTGTAACCCAAGCTGGAGTACAGTGGCACAATCTCGGCCCACTGCAATCTCCGCCTCTCGGGTTCAAGGTATTCTCCTGCCTCAGCCTCCTGAGAAGCTGGGACTACAGGTCCCCACCACCACGCCCGGCTACTTTTTTGTATTTTTAGTAGAGACAAGGTTTCACTGTGTTAGCCAGGATGGTCTCCATCTTCTGACCTCGTGATTTGTCCGCCTTGGGACAGATGAATCCCAAAGCGCAGATCCCAAAGTTACAGACATGAGCCACCGCGCCCAGCCAGGAATTCTTAAATTCTCAAAAGTTCTCTTTCTGATGAAGTACTCTTCTTAATATATCAGTAGTACAAAACGTAGCATTCATGCTTAAAAACAAATTTTAATGGCAGGGGCAGCGGTTCACACCTGTGATCCCAGCACTTTGGGAGGCCAAGGTGGGTGAATCACCTGAGGTCAAGAATTTGAGACCAGCCTGGCCAACACGGTGAAACCCCGTCTCAACCAAAAATACAAAAATTAGCCAGTCGTGTCGGTGCACATCTGTGGTCCCAGCTATTTGGGAGGCTGAGGCAGGAGAATCACCTGGACTCAGGAGGTGGAGGTGCAGTGAGCCAAGATCAGGCCACTGTACTCCAGCCTCAGCAACAGCGCAAGACTCAGTCTCAAAAAAAAAAAAAAAAAAAGACAGATTTTAAGTAAACTATCCTTAAAATTATTTCTATGTATTTAAGCTTTTTCTTCTGAAGCCTCCCATGCTCAACCTTATTCTCAGATCATTAACTACTTCATTCTTCCTACTGAGAAGCTAAATAATGCTCTCCTCTTCCTCACAAATTCACTATACATGTTGTCAAATGATATTATAAAGATTATGATAACAATAACCTAAGGATTATGTCATGTTACAGAAGATTTTTTAAAGATAAAAGTGTTACTCAAAAACCTTCTACCTTAACCACTATTATTTTGGTTTATTTCTTTCAATTTATTTTCCTGTTAAGCACTTACAAAACGTAGTTGGCCAGGTGTGGTGGCTCACGCCTGTGATCTCGGCATTTCGGAAGGTCGAGCTGGGAGGATTGCTTGTACTCAAGAGTTTGAGACCAGCCTGTGTAACATAGCGAGACCTCACCTCTACTAAAAATAAAAAAATTAGCCAAGCATGGTGGTGCACACCTTCGTAGCAGTTTCAGCTATTCAAAAAGCTGAGGTGGGAGAATCACTTGAGCCCAGGAGATGGAGGCAACAGGCTGCAGTAAGCTGTGATTGTGCCACTGCACTCCAGCCTGGACAATGGAGTGAGAGCCTGTCTTAAAAGAAATGATATAAATAACTAAATACAAAACGTAGTTGTATACACAACAAACATGAATTTGTAACTTTCCTTTTCCCACTTGAAATATGCTTGTGTTTCCCATATTATGTGGCCTTTATATACCATCATTTTAACTGCAGTTCATCTCCCAGGCATCAAAACGATTTTAAAGCTCTCATCTAGAGTTTGTTATCGCTATGTAATATTTCCCTGCAGTCTACCTCAGAGTCTGAGGGGACATTGTCCTAGCAAATTTTGCACGTATGAAGATGTTCACAATTTGAAAAAATAGAATAGTTCTGTATTTCCCCCATTATTGGTGAAACCTGAGATTGTTAGGATTTGGAAGATTTGCAAAGGAAGGAGCCTTAGACACATGGAAAATTTAAGGAAAGAAGGCATATTTAAAATCCAGGCTATGGGTACTGGAGATTTATAAAGGAGTTGAAGTATACTTCTTTATCTGATTTATACTTCTTTTTGCAGGATCAGAAATGCCAATATGACTCAAAATATCGTGCTGCCACATGTTCAAAGTACACTGAACTTCCTTATGGCAGAGAAGATGTCCTGAAAGAAGCTGTGGCCAATAAAGGCCCCGTGTGTGTTGGTATAGATGCAAGTCATCCTTCTTTCTTCCTCTACAGAAGTGGTAAATAAATAAATAAAAAACAATAAGAATTTAAAGAAAGAAGGCCAGGTGCAGTGGCTGTAATCCCAAGACTTTGTGAGGCTAAGGTGGTGGATCACCGGAGGTCGGGAGTTCAAGACCAGCCTGACCAACATGGAGAAACCCTGTCTCTACTAAAAATACAAAATTAGCCAGGCATGGTGGTACACATGCCTGTAATCCCAGCTACTCAGGAGGCTGAGACAGGAGAATGCTTGAACCCCGGAGGCAGAGGTTGCGGTGAACCAAGATCGCACCATTGCACTCCAGCCTGGGCAACAACAGTGAAACTCTATCTCAAAAAAGAAAAAAAAAAGAATTTAAAGAAAGAAAGAATATTGGCTAAGCATGGTGGTTCATGCCTGTAATTCTGACGCTTTGGAAGGCTGAGGTGGGAGGATTGCTTGAGCAATCTGGGAGTTTGACACCAGCCTGGGCCACATTGGGAGACCCCTATCTCTACAAAAAATAAAAATAAAAATTAGCTGGGTATGGTGGCACGTATTTGTAGTCTCACCTACTTGGGAGGCTGAGGTGGGAGTTTGAGATTACAGTGGGGTACGATTATACCACTGTACTCCAACCTGGGCAACAGAGTAAAAACCTGTCTCTAAAAAACAAGGAAGAAAAAAAGAAAGAAAGAAAGAAGGAAGAAAGAGAGGGAGGAAGGAAGGGAGGGAGGGAATTTTAAACCTCATGAACCAACATCTACTGGCTTCAAACTTTTCTTTTTTTTTTAATTTATTATTTATTTATTTATTTATTTTTTAAGACAGGGTTTCACCATGTTGGTCAGGCTGGTCTTGAACTCCCGACCTCAGGTGATCCACCCGCCTTGGCCTCCAAAGTGCTTGGATTACAGGCGTGAGCCACCACGCCCGGCCCAAACTTTTCTTCTGTAGCTGCCTCACCTCTCTCAGCCTTCTTAACAATAGAAGAGAGTTAGGGTCTTGTTCTGGATTAGGTTTTGGCGTAAGGGCATGCTTGGCTGGTTTACTCTTATCTAGACCACTCAAACTTTCTTCATATCAGCAATAAGACTGTTGCATTTTCTTGTCATTTGTGTGTTCACCAGAGTGGGCATTTTTAATTTCCTTCAAGCAGTTTTCCTTTACATTCACAGCATGGCTGACTGTTTGGTACAAGAGGCCTAGGCTAGGTTCTGGCCTGTCTTGGCTTTCAACATGCCTTTCTCAGTAAGCTTAATTACTTCTAGCTTTTGATTTAAAGCGAGAGATATGCAACTCTTCTTTTTACTTGAACACTTAGGAACCATCATGGGGTTATTATTTGGCATAATTTCAGTATCATTGTGTCTCAGGGAATAGGGAGGCCTGAGGAGAGAGGCAGGAGGGTAGCTAGTCTGTGGATCAGTCAGAACACACACAACATTTGTGGGTTAAGTCTGCTGTCTTATATAGGTGTGGTTTGTAGCTCACCCCCAAAATTATAATATTAACATCAAAGATCATTGATCACAGATGACCATAACAGGTATAATGATGATGAGAAAGGTTGAAATATTGTGAGAATTACAAAATATGGTACAAGGACATAACATGAGCACATGTTTTTGGAAAAATGGTACCAATAGACTTGCTGAATGTTGAATTGTCGCAAACCTTCAATTTGCAAAAAATGCAATATCTGGCTGGGTGCAGTGGCTCATGCCTGAAATCCCAGCACTTTGGGTGGCCAAGGCAGAAGGATGACTGGAGCCTAGGAGGCTGAGGTTACAATCATCTATGATCATACCACTGTATTATAGTCTAGACAATAGAGAGAAACTCTGTTCCTTTAAAAAAAAAAAAAAGGTAATATCTACGAAGCACAATAAAGCAAAGCACAATAAAATGAGATGTGCCTGTATACACATAGAATTACAATAACTGATTGTTTGCAAGTTTAAAAATAGGAAGAAAACAAAAAAATAAAAGAAAAAACTTAGAAAAAAGTGGTGTGCTTATCAAAGAAGGTTTCTGGGGGAACTATGATTGGAGTGATGCTAAGCTTGACAAGAATACTGAAAAATACACTATTAATGGCAAATAATTATGAGCCCTAGTTTACACATGAGTGTGTATGTCCTTAACTCTTTAAATTAACCTTGCTATGTATCCAAAGAAGGCTAATAAAAAGCAATACCATTTTAAAATTTCCTTTATTATCCTATAGTATTCACCTTTTTCCGACCTATATTTGATTCTCAGGTGTCTACTATGACCCAGCCTGTACTCAGCATGTGAATCATGGTGTACTTGTGATTGGCTATGGTGACCTTAATGGGAAAGAATACTGGCTTGTGAAAAACAGGTAATATATTTATATTGAATTGGAACCAGGAATTTGAGGGAGTTTCAGCAAACACTTTCTTATGATTTTGATGATGATGATGATCACGATATTGACAATGATGAACTTTATAGCTTTTTACAAAGTGACATTCTAAATTACTCTGTACCCATCTTTTCACTTACTACTCTGCCTTCATCACTTTGTTTTCATGGTTTATTTTCTATAGCACATCTCTGATTATTCCTTCTCAGCCTCTCTTATGAACCTATTCCTCTGTTTAGCCCAAAAATGTTGGTATTTTCCCAGGGCTCTATCCTCTGCCCATTCCTCTTCTTATTCTACTTTTTCTAGGGTGCCACAATTCCACTCGTAGGACTAGCTATAACCTGTATATTCCAATGGCTTTTTAATCTCTAGCTCTAGCTCTGACATCTTCCCAGAACTTCAGACTTACGTGGACACACTCACTCACACATATCTTAGTCTCTCCAAACTCAATACATCCAAATAATTCAGGACTCTCTCCCCCATATTGTTCCTCCTTCGGCATTTCCCATATCAGTAAGGGGCCACACAACACAGTCAGCTGATAAGATATGATGGATTCATCTGAGATCTCCCCAAGTCCAGCCGAGCAACCAGTCAGTCAGACCAGTTCTACCTCATCTATGCCCTTGATCCTGCCCCTTCTCTGCTTCTTCTCTTGCGGCTGTCATTCAGACCTCTCTGGTGTGGACTATTGCTGTGCCCTTCTAACTGGTCTCCTTTACTCTCTCTTTTCTTCCCCTTTACCCTCAAATCCCTCTTTCGTACTGCTGCCAAACTGATTTGTCTAAAATATGAATGAGTCTGGGCTTATAACTCTTGTACTGAGTCTCATTTGGTATAAACTTAATGTTCCCTGACAGAGGACACGTCCTGTAGCTGTGCTCCCTTGCCAGCCTCACCTCCTGGCATTTGTTGCCTCCTGCTTTTCACTCTGGTTATGTTGTGCCATCCACAGTCACTTTATCTATAATACCTTCCTTCATATCTGGGTTCCCTCTGCCTGGAACATCCTGTCTTCTCTTTTGGTTTACATCTCCTTTTCTTCAGAAGCAGCTCAGGCATTATCTATTCCAGAAAGGCTTGCCTGAATCCTTGGGCTGAGCAAAATGTCTTTTTTCTATGCTGCCAAAATGTCCTGTGCATGCTGGATCACAGCATTTTAGGCATCATATTTAAATTGTACATTTACCTGTCTGTCACTCCAACATTCTGTACATGCCTTTGGGGAGATATGACGTCTCGTCTTCATATCCGCAGTGCAGACTGAGTGGGTGGCACCTAAAGGCTCCTCAATACATGTATTGAGCTGACATCTATATCACTCATAAACAAAAGGAACATAACTTCTAGAGGTAAAAAACAGAGGAAATATGAAGAATTGAGTCTTTGGGGGCACACCTGGAGTTTCTCTTTGTGTTAGTTTGCTATGACTGCCATAACCCAAAGTGCCATGAACTGAGCAGCTTAAATACAGAAATTTTTGTCTCCCAGTTCTGGAGGCTGGCAGTGTAAGATCAAGGTGTTGGCAAGGTTGCTTCCTTCTCACACTGTGAGGAAGAAAATGTTCGTGGACACAGGAAAATAAAACATTGTATGATCTTACTTATATGTGGGATCTAAAAAAGTCAAACTTACAGAAACAGACAGTAGAATGATAGTTGCCAGCGACTGGAAGCTGGGGAAATGGGGAGATGTTGATCAAAGAGTGTAAACTTTCAGGTAGAAGATAAACAGGTTCTGGGAATCAAAGTACAGCACGGGTGGAGATGGATGCGTTATTTCCTTTGATTATGGCGATCGTTGCACAATGTGCATGTACATCAAATCATCACACAGTACACCTTCAGTTTATACAATCTGTGTCAATTAAATATGTTCTTTTAATTTAAAAAATACGTGTTTGATGCCTCTCCCCTAGCTTCTGAAAGTTTGCTGGTGATCTTTGACTTTCCATGGTGTTTAGAACCATCACCCTGACCTCTGCCTTCATTTTCACATGACATTCTCCATGTAAGCATTTCTGTCTCTATTCATAATGTTACTGTTTTCCCTCTTTCTGAGACAGAATTTCACCCATAGGCTGGAGTGCAGTGGGGTGATCAGTGTTCACTGCAGCCTCAAACTCCTGGGCTCAAGCAATCCTCCCACATTACCCACCAAAGTAGCTGGGACTACAGGCATGCACCACCATACCAGGCTAATTTTTTTGTATTTGTAGATACAGGATTTTGCTATGTTTCCCAGGCTGGTCTCAAACTCCTGGGCTCAAGTGATCCTCCTGCTTTGGTCTCCCAAAGCACTGGGATTATAGGTGTGAGCCACCGTGCCTGGCCAGTTTTCCCTTTTCATGAGCATCAGTCATGTTGGTTAGGACCCACCCTAATGACCTTATTTTAATTTAATTAATTATGTCTACATCAACGCTGTCTTTAAATAAGATCACATTCTGAGGTACTGGAGGTTAGGATTCCAACATGAATTTTGGGGGGATACAATGCAACCCATAACATCCCTCAAATCTTCTCATTACTTCTACTGTTACCATTATACCTCAAACCACCATCCATCTATCTCCTGGTCTATTGCAATAATCTCATAACTGGTAGCTGCTTCCCTCTTGTTTGCTTGCAATCAGTCCTCTACACAGTAGCCAAAATTATCTTTTTAAAGCATAAAGTAGATTATGTTACCCTCCTATCCCAAACCCTCTAATGGCTTTCCTTCCCACTTACAATGAAACCCATGACCTGTAAAGCATGACATTATCTGGCCTTAGCTTGCCTCTCCAACCACCTCTCCAACTACTCTCCGCTCTCTCACTCAGCTCCTGGCACACTAGCCTTTTGCTATTTCTCAGACACACCACGCTTATTTCCAGCTCTTTATCTAGGTCTTTGCCTCACTTGCATGTTTGCTTGTGAGGCAAAGCTTTTCCCGACCCGACCATTCCACCTAAAATTGAGCCCTGTCTCCTAACACTCTGTATCCTTTATCCTGCTTTATTTTTCTTTATTGTACATATCATATTATATCAAGTATTTGTTTATTGTATGTTTCCCCTCTAGAACCTAGGCTTCTGAAAGACTTTGTCTCTGTATCCTAATGCCTAGAGGAGTGTCTGGCACAGCCTAAGAAACCCTGGGCTTCAGCCTATTACAAAGGAAACTGGCAACAATTTTAGAAGTCTAATGAGTTAGTAGCCTTACAATATGCAAGGAGTATGCAAGGAGAAGGTCGGATGACCAACTTTTCCACTTTGCTAAGGGCTATGTGATGAGGCTTTCTGGGACATAGGACTTTCTTTTTAAAACCAGGACAGTCCCAGGCAAACTGGGACTGTTGGTCACCCTAGAAGAAGGCTATATATATATATATATATATATATATATATATATATATATATGTTTTAAAGTAGACAGACTCTACTTGAGTTCAATCAGATGGACTTATACCTGGATAATAATAAAAATAGCTACCTTCACTTAGTAAACATTGGCTATGTATCAAATATTGTGCAAGTACTTTAAATACATTTTCTCATTTAATTTTTAAAGTACTCCTGTGAGAGACATTTAGTTAACAAACTTACCCAAATTTGAACAGTTTGAGTGAAAGAGCTATAGAATCAATAAAAATATACAACTTGGTAAGTACTGAAATTAACATTTGGAACAGACCTTGTATGTTTCTGAAGGCAAGAATTTGTCCTCAGATATTTTATTTAGCTTAAGATTTTTTATCAGTTTCGTTGTTTAAGTGAAGTTAGCAGGACTCAGTCAAAAAGAGGTCTGAGATCTTTTGAAAAATTAGGGGCAGCTGATCTTAATCTGTAAAACTGAGCAAAGTAAATTGTCCAGATGTTGAATGGAGTCTCGGATTCCTTGGTCTCACTGACTGAATTCATACTGCTAGTAACTAGACCCTCAATTCAATTTTCATACTAGAACTCAGGTCCAAACTCAGTTCATCTAAAATGATTTATTTTATCTATTATTTAAGGCAGTAACCATAGTAAGAAATAAATTACATGACATCCTAGATGTTCTGATCTGCATTCCCCATATGACTTCACTCACAGAGATTACTACAGGGATAGGCAGAGTATAAAAGTTAGAGTGGGCTTTGGAATAAAATAATCCTAGATTTGAACTCTGGCTTCACGATTTACCATCTATGTGACATTTGGCAAGCCACTTTACCACTCTGCCCTTCTGTTTTTTTCTTTAGTAAAAGAAGATAATACTAACCTCACAGAATGATGATTAAATTAGATGATTTATGTGAATCTGTTTGGCACAGAATAAGTGCTAAATAAATGGTAGCTATTAATAATAGCCTGGCCAGACTATTGTTATTGCTTTTGTTATCAAACTAGATATCAAAAGAACATTGCTGCAGCCTGGGCAACATAGTGAGACCTCTTCTCTGCTAAAAATAAAAAATTAGCTGAGCATGGTAGTATGTACCTATGGTCCTAGCTACTTGGAAGGCTGAGGCAGGAGGACTGCTTGAGCGCAGGAGGTTGTAGCTGCAGCCACACTCCAGCCTGGGCAACTCGGTGGGACTCTGTCAAAAAAAAAACAAAACACTGCAGCCATTGATTTATTACAGGTGATGATGGAGTTTGAATTTTATTGTAGAGGTATGGAGAGCCACTGAAAATTTCTAAGCAGTAGAGTGGCAACTGAGTGAAAGGAAGCAAAGAAAGGAGCTCATGAAAATGTTTGAGAAGGAGTGACCAGAGACAGATGAGAAAATCAGAACATAGTAATGTCTTAAAGCCAAGAGACCAGTGAGGTAGGAGTAGACAACTGTGTTAAATGATACAGAGAGATAAAAATAGGACCTGCAAAATGTCCGGTGAGGGCTGATACAAGAATATTTAAGGCCTCTTAAAGCACAGTCCTTTTAAATTGTATCATTTCTCTGCCAGCAATAAACCAGCATTTCTTAGGTTCTACACTGCATGCAAAAACACAACCTTTGAGTCCCTGAGCCAAAATTTGTAACAGCTTCCCTTTGCCTATGTAACTGAAGTACAAGTTCCTCCACCTGCAGTTCTAAGCTGTTCACAAGATGGCCCTAAACCAGCTTTCTGTCCTCTTTTTCTACTATTCTACTAAAGATATCCAGTTTTCCTTTCAAGTAAATTTCTTTTTTTTTTTTTGAGACAGAGTTTCGCTCTTGTTACCCAGGCTGGAGTGCAATGGCGTGATCTCGGCTCACCGCAACCTCTGCCTCCTGGGTTCAAGCAATTCTGCCTCAGCCTCCCGAGTAGCTGGGACTACAGGCACGTGCCACCATGCCCAGCTAATTTTTTTGTATTTTTAGTAGAGACGGGGTTTCACCATGTTGACCAGGATGGTCTCGATCTCTTGACCTCGTGATCCACCTGCCTCAGCCTCCCAAAGTGCTGGGATTACAGGCGTGAGCCACCGCACCCGGCTTCAACTAAATTTCTTAGACTCCAGACACACTAGGCATTTTCTCAATTTCATGCTTTTATTTATCCTAGAGCACTTAATGAATTCTGCCTTGTATGATATTTACATATCTACCACTACAAAATCTCAGAATCATAAAGAGCTTCAGAAATCATTCCTCTTACAAGGGTTTTGTCAGTTTTTTCATCAGGCTTGGTAAAGTAAGAAAAATAAAAATATTTTGGTGACTTTTTCATAAATCTGAATTTATTTACTTAAAAGACTATCCTTAAAATAGAGATTATATCTTTGGATTTTTTGTTTTGCTGTTAAAATGTCTTTTCTTTTACAACACGATGGTGATAGTAAGTAGTATGATTTTTATTTATTTTCTTTTTTTGAAACAGAGTCTCACTCTGTTGCCCAGGCTGAAATGCAGAGGCACAATCTCATCTTACTGCAACCTCCACCTCGCCTCCTGGGTTCAGGCAATTCTCCTGCCTCAGCCTATCAAGTAGCTGGGACTCAGGCACATGCTACCACGCCCTGCTAATTTTTCTATTTTTAGTAGAGACGGGGTTTCACCATGTTGGCCAGGCTGGTCTTGAACTCCTGATCTCAAAAGATCCACCTGTCTCGGCCTCCCAAAGTGCTGGGATTACAGGCATGAGCCACTGTGCCCAGCCAATAGTATGGTTTTTACATTGATAACTATATATCAATCTGCAAAAACTTTTTGAACTCCTCTAAGTCCATGAAATCAAAAAGTGAAACACTGATCACCTTGAACCCATGAATTCCCTCTGCAGCTCTCTACCAAGTAGATTCCGCTTGCCTGAACACTTCCAGTGCCAGGTAGAAATATTTCTTTTGTTTTATTTCTTTTTTTTTTTTTTTTTTTTTTTTTGAGACACGGTCAGGCTAGAGTGTCAGGAATGCAGTGGTGCAATCATAGCTCACTGTAATCTCGAATCCCTGGGCTCAAGTGATCCTCCCTACTTCAGCCTGCAGAGTAGCTAAGGAATACAGCCACTATGCCTGGCTAATTAAAAAAAAAAAAAAATTGGGGCTAGGCACGGTGGCTTACGCCTGTAATCCCGCTCTAGGAGGCTGAGGTGGGGGGATCACCTGAAGTTCGGAGTTCAAGACCAGCCTGACCAATATGGCGAAACCCCATCTCTACTAAAAATATAAAAATTAGGTGGGTTCGGTGGCACACACCTGTAATCCCAGCTACTCAGGAGGCTGAGGCAGGAGAATTGTTCTAACCCAGAAGACAGAGGTTGCAGTCAGCCAAGATAGCGCCACTGCACTTCAGCCTGGGAAACAGTGAGACTCTGTCTCAAAAAAACATTTTTTTTTTTTTTTGTTAGAGACAGGGTCTTGCTATATTGCCCAGGCTGGTTTCAAACTCTTGGCCCCAAACAATCCTCCCACTTCAGCTTTTCAAAGCACTTGTATTACAAGTGTGAGCCACTGTGCCTGGCTCATTTTTCAATAGCTTTAATTATGAGAAAGTCTTAGCTCCACTTCTAGATCAAAAAGCTCTTTTATTTTTATTGTTTACTTTAGAATTCCCTGTCCTATACCTTTTTCATAGTAGTCACTCAAAAATATTTCTTAATTGACATTCTCTAGAGGAATTTAAGTTTGACAGAAAATCATTACCCATGATACTGGTATCAAAAAATTTAGAGATAAACTCTTATAAAGGATACTAATACTCTTTCCTTAGAGAAGGCATATTTTTAAAGTAGGAGGATTAAAGAGCTGGGATCGATCTTACTATAGTTTTCCTTAGGTATTAAGTCTATTCATCAATATAGCACTAAAGCTTTCCAAACCCATATTTAAAATTGCCTGAAATCCCTAAAGAAATTATTATATTATTTCATTCTAATTTTGTTTTACAGCCTTTCATATGTAATCACTTATAGAGGAAAAACAATGAGATAAAAAGTTGATAATTTGATTTGATTGTATGCATTTGTAATTTTGTATTATTTCTTTTTCTAAAGCTGGGGCAGCAACTTTGGTGAACAAGGATATATTCGGATGGCAAGAAATAAAGGAAATCATTGTGGGATTGCTAGTTTTCCCTCTTACCCAGAAATCTAGAAGATCTCTTTGTTTTATAACAAATCAAGAAATATGAAGCACTTTCTCTTAATTTTTCCTGCTGTATCCAGAAGAAATTATTGTGTCATGATTAATGTATATTTACTGTACTACTTAGAAAATATAGTTTGAGGCTGGGCGTGGTGGTTCATGCCTGTAATCCCAGCACTTTGGGAGGCCAAGGCAGGCAGATCAACTTGAGGCCAGGAGTTCAAGATCAGCCTGGCTAACATGGTGAAACCCCCTCTCTACTAAAACTACAAAAAACTAGCTGGGCATGGTGGTACATGCCTGTAATCCCAGCTACTTGGGAGGTTGAGGCAGGAGACTTCTTGAACCCAAGAGATTGAGGCTGCAGTGAGCTGAGATCACGCCACTGCACTCCAGCTTGGGTGACAGAGTGGAGACTGTCTCAAAAAAAAAAAAAAAAAAGAAAAGAAAAGAAAATATAGTTTGATCCTTCATTTTTTTAACTTTGCAAATCTCAGGAAAAAGTTTGCTAAGTAAATTAGTAATGTACTATAGATAAAACTGTATAAAAATTGTTCAACCTAAAACAATCTGTCATTTCTCATTGTTTTATTGTATACTGTTTGTCTTTTTAAGGCCCCAACAGCCTTTTGTAACTTGATGACTTAAAAGTACTTAATAAATCTGTCATTTCAAATGTCTATCATTGCCACATACCATTCTTATTCCTAGGCAACTATTAATACTCTATCCTGAAAATGTTAATTGTGGTATTCTGGTGATGGGCTTTAGCAACTTTGATGGAAGAAAATATTAGGCTAAATAAAAGTAAAATTAAATAAAAAGAAACAAACAAACAAAAAGAAAATATTAGGCTATGAATGTCCTAAGGGCTCAGATTGTATCTTTGCACATAAAAGGATTTAACATGTCGGGTGTGGTGGCTCACGCCTGTAATCCCAACACTTTGGGAGGCTGAGGCAGGAGGATCGCCTTGAGCCCAGGAGTTCAAGACCAGCCTGGGCAACATAGTGAGACCCTGTCTCCCCAAAAATTAAAAGGAAACTAGCCAGGAGTGGCGGTGTGTGCCTGTGGTCCCTGCTAAGCAGATGTCTAAGATAGGAGGATCATGTGAGCCCAGGAGGTCAAGACTGCAGTGAGCTATAATCACACCACTGCACTCCAGCCTGGGTGACAGAGCAAGACCCTGTCTTAAAAAAAAGAGGATTCAATAAATGTTTTTAAATTAAATCATGTTAAAGAAAACAAATGCATAAAAGACAAGCACTTTGGAAGAATTATTTTTATGATCAACAACTTAATATGCTAGTCCAAATTGTTTTTACCTAGCCATCACAATTTGACCAAGGCCTTTTCTTGGCAAATAATTGAGCCAACTGGAATAAAATAACCGATACTCCACTGCTCATATTTTTATCTGATTCAGATGGATCTTCCTCACAACTGCTCTAGGTAAGTAGATGCATCTAAGCAGGCAGCAGAAACTTTAAATTTCTTAAGTTCCTGTCATAGGCATGAACAATGTGTCAGATAATGTCATTAATGTATCCTAAACTGACCTAAACTAATTTCACTAAGTCTGGCTCCTTCTCCATAAAGCACATTTTAAGGAACAAGAATTTCTAAATATAAAAACATAATACCGAGGCTGAGCGCGGGCTCTCAAGGAAGGTAGTCGTGGAATCCCAGTTAGCTGTGGAGAGGCGGTATGTCCGGTTCAATGGCGACTGCGGAAGCTAGCGGCAACGATGGGAAAGGGGAGGAGGTCGACACCTCAGCCACCTATTACCGGTTGGAGGAGGTGGCGAAGCGCAACTCCTTGAAGGAACTGTGGCTTGTAATCCATGGGCGAGTCTACAATGTCACCCGCTTCCTCAATGAGCACCCTGGAGGAGAAGAGGTTCTGCTGGAACAAGCTGGTGTAGAAGCACGTGAGAGCTTTGAAGATGTAGGACACTCCTCTGATGCCAGAGAAATGCTAAAGCAGTACTATATTGGTGATATCCATCCGAATGACCTTAAACCTGAAAATGGTAGCAAGGACCCTTCAAAAAATGATACATGCAAAAGTTGCTGGGCATATTGGCTTTTACCCATCGTAGGTGCTGTTCTCTTAGGTTTCCTGTACCGCTACTACACTTCGGAAAGCAAATCCTCCTGAGGAGGCCTTGCTGAAGCCTGGAAAGCACATCCACATGGGAGTGAAAACTAGAGACTTGTTTGGGGGCTGCAGAAGTACCCTCTCCTTGAATCCTGCCAGTTGCATTCTTTCCCCTTGGAGCCAAGACGGTTGGCCAGACATCCACTGCAGATCTGGGCCCAGTGTCCTCCGTTTCCTAGAGCCTTACTCCCAGAGTACCTGCTCACTGCTCTGTGTCAAACATTTGCCAGTCTTTCTTCTCTTCACTGGTTTCCATGAGTACCCTTATATTTCAGAACTTTCTGTTCATAATTGCAGTTCATATGTTACAGTGGCATTGCTCTTTGGTAAGAATGCCTGCTTTCCAATACTTTGATCGCACATTAGACATTCTTAACAGGGCGGCACTCTAGTGTTGAAGCCTTTCTTTTTCCATTTTTCTTTTAAGTAAATTTTAAAAAAAAATTCTGATTTAGGGCTAGGTGCGGGCATGCCTGTAATCCTAGCACTTTGGGAGGCCAAGGTGGGAAGATTGCTTGAGGCCAGGAATTTGAGACCAGCCTAGGCAACATAGTGAGACCCTCATCTGTATTTTTTTTAATCTGATTTAATTCTGTTATTTATCATAAGGGGTTTAATTCCTGAAGTACAGGTATGTACTTATTAAACTTAAAACTGCCAAAAAAAAATAACATAATACCATAATACATGGCTATCATCAAAAGTGTAGAGAATATTGTAGATAATATTATAGTTAAAAAGTATTTAGTTGATTAGTTTTCAGTTTTGTGAGTTTTTTTTTTTTTTCGAGATGGAGTCTCACTCTGTTGCCCAGACTAGAGTGCAATGATGCCATCTCAACTCACTGTGACCTCTGCCTACCTGGTTCAAGAGATTCTCTTGCCTCAGCCTCCCAAGCAGCTGGGATTACAGGTGCACGCCACCACGCCCAGCTAATTTTTGTATTTTTAGTAGAGACCACGTTGGCCAGGCTGGTCTCGAACTCCTGACCTCAGGTGATCGACCGATCTCAGCCTCCCCAGGTGCTAGGCATGAGCCACTTCACCCAGCCTACTTTTCAGTTTTTAACATAATTTTTGTTTTTGTCCACAAATATTTGAAAGTAGAACAAAAACATGGGTTCTTAGTCTTTAGCAATCTGATAAAGCCTATGAATACCTTCTCAGAATCATGTTTTTAAATGCATAAAACATATAGGATTACAAAGGAAACCAATTATATTGAAATACAGTTATTAAAATGTTAAATATGTTTGTTATATACTAATACACATGCTTCTTTATAAATGCATCAAATAAGAGTTAATAGCTACCCTAAATTTGAAGTAGTGATGAGCATAACAAAAATAGATGCAAAAAAGTAATGTGATATGAAAATATCTGGATTTTCTTTTGATGCTGAAGTATTGCTAATATTACTGTGGTTTATGAACTATGTTCAGAATTGAAGAAAATCCTAACTTTCAGTTAGAGGTTAGTGACAAGGTTCAGGATGCCCTGCACAAAATGTACCACCTTGACATATTGAATATTTTAAGCTGAAGGCATTTGAGGAAGCTGCAGAAGCAGGAGAGTGACTCTGACCTTCTGCCTGCCCTTCTCTCCAGAAACAGCCACAAAACCTAGGAAGGATTTTCTGACCTTCCCCTGAAGTAAGTCATAAGACCCTAATGTAAGAGGTGCTCTCCCTGCACCCAGAGAAAAGCAGCATCCTTACCTCCAAAAACACAGGGACACAAAGAGGAATCTAAACAAAAAGGCCTGCAAAGTTTCCCCCAGTGTATTACATTTAGCTCGTCCACACTCTGCCCTATGTCATTTCTCTATCACTGGCTGCTCTTCATCAAACCTACTACTAAAAAAATTCAAGTTTAACTGTTTCTTTGGGCCTTTATTTCCTTATGGAGGCTCTTGTGTCATGTAAAACTTACATTAAATAGATGTGTATGTTTTTCTCTTGCCAATCTCTCTTTTGTAATAGGGACCTCAGCCCTAAACCTAGGATGGGTAGAAGGAAAGATATGTTCTCCCCTACATTAGTAAAAATAAAAATGAAATTTTTTACTCATACAAATTCACAAATTCCCTGAATTCTATCCAAGGAGACTTTAAGCGTTGTGGCTCTTAAGTAAAGAATGCCTGAACTAAACAAGTAGAATAATGAAATATTTAATAAAAATCTTTATTGGTTGCCCAATATAAAGGGAAACTTTTAGCAGTAAGTAGTTCCAAACATCTAGAGATGAATTATCTAAAAATATAAGTTTAAAACAAAAAAGAATTTATTCTGCAACAATTTCTAGACAGTAGTAAGCCAGATGATTTGAAGAAAAAAAATTTTAAAGCCAGGTGCAGAGGCTCACGCCTGTAATTCCAGCACTTTGGGAGGCTGAGGTGGGAGACTCACTTGAGCCAGAAGTTCAAGAGGCTGGTCAGGAGTTCAACACCAGTCTGGTCAACATGGTAAAACCCTGTCTTTACTAAAAATTCAAAAATTAGTTGGGTGTGGTACACACCTGCAATCCCAGCTACTGGGGAGACTGAGGCAGGAGAATTGCTTGAAACTGGGAGGTGGAATGAGCCAAGATTGCGCCACTGCACTCCATCTTGGGTGACAGAGTGAGACTCCGTCTCAAAAAAAAAAAAAAAAAGGTGACTTAACTATAATTCAAAATAATTATTAGACCGAGGTTTTCACTATTTTTAATCCTGATAACACGGTTCTAGTCTTCACTTATCTCCTAGTTGAATGACTTTGGGCAAATCTTTTCATATCTAGGGTGGCTGTTTTCTCCTTTGTAATGAAGATATATCAAAGTTTATGAATACAGGCTTATCTTGTTTTATGGTGCTTTGCTTTATTGTGCTTTGCAGATATTGCATTTTTTACAAATTGCAGGTTTGTGGCAACCCAGCATCAAGCAAGTCTGTCAGCGCCATTTTCTCAACAGCATATAGTAACTTCATGTCTCTGTGTCACATTTTGGTAATTCTTGCAATATTTAAAATTTTTTCATTATTATTATCTGCTGTGGTGATCTGTGATCAGTGATCTTTAATGTTACTATGTTAATTGTCATGGGATGCCAAAAACCGCACCCATGTGAGATGATGAACTTAATCAACAAATGTGTGTATTCTAACTGCTCCACTGACTGCCTGTGTCCCCATCTCTCTCCCTCTCCTTGGGCCTCCCTATTTCCTAAGACAACACAATATTGAAATTAAGTCAGTTTATAACCCTGCAATGTTGTCTATGTGTTCAAGTGAAAGAAAGAGTTGCATGCCTCTAACTTAAAAGCTAGAAATGATTAAGGTTAGTGAGGAAGGCACGTCAAAAGCCAAGATAAGCTGAATAGGCCTCTTGTGCCAAATAGTTCGCCGAGTTGTGAATGTAAAGGGAAAGTTCTTGGAGGAAATTAAAAGTGCTACTCTAGTGAACACATGAATGAAAAGAAGGTGAAACAGTCTTTTTTGTTTTAAACAGAGTCTTTTTTTTTTTTTTTTTTTTTTTTTTTTGAGACGGAGTTTCGCTCTTGTTACCCAGGCTGGAGTGCAATGGCGCGATCTCGGCTCACCGCAACCTCCGCCTCCCGGGTTCAAGCAATTCTCCTGCCTCAGCCTCCCAAGTAGCTGGGACTACAGGCATGTGCCACCATGCCCAGCTAATTTTTGTATTTTTAGTGGAGACGGGGTTTCACCATGTTGACCAGGATGGTCTCGATCTCTTGACCTCGTGATCCACCCGCCTCGGCCTCCCAAAGTGCTGGGATTACAGGCGTGAGCCACCGCGCCCGGCCTTAAACAGAGTCTTACTCTGTCCCCTAGGCTGTAGTGCAGTGGCACGATCTCAGTTCACTGCAACCTCTGTCTCCCGAGTTCAAGTGATTCTCCTGCCTCAGTCTCCCTAGTAGCTGGGATTACAGGCACATGCCACCATGCCTGGCTAGTTTTTGTATTTTTAGTAGAGATGGGTTTCACCATATTGGCCAGGCTGATCTTGAACTCCTGACCTTGTGATCTGTACAGGCGTGAGCCACCAAGCCTGGCCAAATTGCTTCTTATAGATGATTGAAGAAAGTGGTTTATTAAGATGGAATCTATTCCTGGTGAAGATGCTGTGAACAAGATTGAAATGGCAACAAAGGATTTAAAATGTTACATAAACTTAGTTGACAAAGTAGCAGCAGGGTTTGAGAGGATTGACTCCAATTCTGAAAGAAATTCTACTATGGGTAGAATGCTATCAAACAGCATCCCATGCTACAGAGAAATCTTTTGTAAAAGGTAGAGTCAGTCGATGTGGTGAACATCACTGTTGCTCTTATTTAGGGAATTGCCACAGACACCCCAACATGCAGCAAACACCGCCCTGATCAGTCAGCAGCCATTAACATCAAGGCAAGACCCTCTACCAGCAAGAAGATGATTATTCAGATGATCATTAGCACTTTGTAGCAATAAAGTATTTTTAAATTAAAGTATGTGCATTGTGTTTCTGGACATTATGCTCCTGCACACTTAACAGACTACAATAAGCATAAGATATGTACAATAAATAAGATATTAATAGTGTAACCATAACTTTTTTTTTTTTTTTTTTTTTTT